>SKCR01003191.1:0-78835 GCA_019454045.1 Zanthoxylum bungeanum
GAGATATACTTGATATTTAAAAGGTTAAACCAGCTACCTTATGACAGCGTTTAACTCAAAGGTTAAGAGGTCAACCACATCAATATTCCAGACTTGAACATCTTTATATAATCACCTGGTACAAATAAAGGTGAATGCATTCTTATCCAACTCATTGGACAATGGGAACACAAATTCTCCATCAAGTTCTGTCTTTAAATTTTCTTATATGAGAAAAATTACGTGTAGTTGGATCATATCCAAAATCAAGGGTACATAAATAAATAAAATCGGTATCAATAACTGAGATATACTTGATATTTAAAAGGTTAAACCAGCTACCTTATGACAGCGTTTAACTCAAAGGTTAAGAGGTCAACCACATCAATATTCCAGACTTGAACATCTTTATATAATCACCTGGTACAAATAAAGGTGAATGCATTCTTATCCAACTCATTGGACAATGGGAACACAAATTCTCCATCAAGTTCTGTCTTTAAATTTTCTTATATGAGAAAAATTACGTGTAGTTGGATCATATCTCAGTTCAGGATTGTCCTGCTTTAATAGCTTTTCAATGGCAACTGAACCATCAAATCGAGTAGAAAAAGACAAATACCTTTATCTTTATACTTTCGCCTATATCTTTGGGTGGACCAATGATAATATTATTTTATTAGAATCAAGTTTAAGAAAATGAAATTTAATTTTTATTAAACAACTAGATTAGCAAAAACAAACAATTAAAAAGAAGTTAAAAAAAAAAAAAGACAAATACCTTGAGAGCACTCTGTAAAAGCTGAACACCAAGTTTCTCATCAGAGTTTTTAATTTACAATTTGTCTAACTCCTTTAAGACATTAAGAAGTGCAACCCCACCACCTTCAAATACATAATAATAAACAAAAATATGATTTCAACATAATAAACTTTTTATAACTACTATCGCCACCAACCTTGCATCAAAAAAAGCTCATCAAAATATGATTTCAAAAAAAAAAAAAAAAAAAAAAAAAAAAAAAGACTAGGTGGTCCATCAAAGTTAAGATGAATGTGGAAATGAATGTACAGTTCCAAACAAACCTTAGACCTAACTGTTTGAGAAAGAAATGCAAGTCTTTCTTTCAATTCAATTGCACATCTCAACTGTAACAACAGCCATAAGAACATGTCAAATAACTAATAAATACAAACCTCATAAATTGTTAAAAAAATATGTCCAAGAGCCCAAGATGAAGCCTGCCCTTGGTGTAATCAATGATTCCAAAATTTTTCTTTCAACAAGCATATACTTCTCCTTGAAATTATTTTAGGAGAAGTTTGAACTTTGAAAATTTGTTCTCAGATTGCACCAAAGCAGAAAATCAGAATCAAGCTCAGGTCTTACTGGGTGCCCCTGGTTGAGGACTCTTGGAAGCAGATAATGGATGCAAAGGCCACGGTCCCTGTGCCTTTACCGACCAAGAAGCGGATATACTGAGTTCTCAAATCCCCACATGTACACAAGGATGCCAGGTTCCATTTTGAGATCCGAACTGCCCAAACTATAGATTCTTTAATGCAACTTGACCTTCCTTCTGGAGTTTATGTAATTTCCCCACGTGTTTAAAGTTTCACACATAGCTATGACTAGATTTCCTGTCAAGCCATGTCATAGAATGAGATATTTGCTTTCTTCCCCAACTTTTGTTGTAATAGTTTTCTCATTGTAATGTAATGGCATCGACTGGATTTTTTTTCATGCTGTGAATCTCTCTTGAGTGTAATAAAGACTGCAAATTTAAGTGAGACTTTTAAGCTTTGAGCACAATTGCACATCAGAATTTTTTTCATTTTCTTGTTTTTAAAAGGCTGGTCTACGTCTCTTCTTTATATATTGTATTCCACTCCAGTTAAACTCTAAATTAAATGCATCTCTTAGAATTTGAACCCATTTCGTGGAAGCAAAAGTTAAGCCAACCAGTCTATTAATTGGGGACAATTGCACAGCAGAATTGAATGGCATATTCTTCTGCAAAATGATATGCCTGCAGGTCATCATAGAACTTTTTTTTTTTGGAAACGTTTAAAATCCATTATCAAACTATTCGATTCAGGCATAAATAGAGAAGGTAAAACTCTCGGCTGTCATAAGTTTTTACAAAAAATACACTCATATCGTCAAACTATCATATCCGAATTTAAGCGAAACAGATAAAATTCTCGATTGTCATTAATTCTTATAAAAAAAATACACTGTATGAACTCGAAACATAGATTTGACAACCAAATCAAACCACCATCTTTTAGGGAGAAACATAGAACATTGGAGCTTGAGCCATCCCTATGGGTATCCACTATCAATGGCTATTCTTCCAAAAGGCTGGAAAAAGCACAAATGGCAACTGTACAAGTGCTGATAAAATTATATGATCCAATTGAAGTAACTGTCACTTAAAAGCATATGAGTGTTGCTGTATGCTTGAAATCCATCCAAAAGAATATGCAATATAAAAAATACATCAAATCATTACTCAAAAAAGGAGCATATTCTTGCCGCACATTGTGGTGGATGCCTTCAGATTCTTTCTTAGTTTCTTTACTTCTCTCAGAGTGGGGCTACATGATTAGAAAGATCTTTGTCCATTCTTTTTTTAATTAAATAAAGGATTTGTCCAATCTTGACTAGCTAAAGGGTTCCATTAAGAATCTGGTTAAAAATATACAATGAATCTTGTAGGCCCTTCCAGCAAGTGTCATCAAATCAAATGCATGCCATTGCCAATTGAGATTCTTGAAGAGGCAAAGGCAACCATTTGGTGGAGTCAAAAGTCCAACAGTGACAATGACTGGAGGGTCCAGCCATTAATGATCAATTTGGCAAGCTTCTTCGTGTGGTCAAATATAATTTTTTTTATAAAATTTTTAATATTTATTATATTCATTTATTGTTTCTAGTAGTGTAAATGATAATAACCATTTCTTTTAATAAATATAAATATGTGTATGTAGTGTCCTAATCATATAAATGTGAAGTAGATAATGTTGTTGGAATTGAAAATGAAACATTTGAAAAATATCAGCTAGTTTTCGTAACAACTGTCTTTTATACATTAATTTCTTCATTTTGAGAAGATAATAAAAATTTCTTGGACTTTTTTTCACAAGTTTTAAAAAAATGGGAAATTTCTTTGGTTGTGAGTAGAGGTGTCAAAATGGATCAATTAGTAATAATTTGTCTCGTAAGTCGTAGATTGTGTCAAATTTAGGTTTATTGAATTCGTTTAATAATCATGTCGAAAAAATAAAATCATAATCTGACGTGAAAGATAATTGGGCCGCCCACTAACTTATTTAATATCAATTCAAATCGATTTCGTGAACATCATTATATTGACCTGCTTAACACAAAATAATACATAATTCAATCCTTAATAGCATCAAAATCCACATAATAAAAGATTAAAACCATGAAAATTTATCATTTCAAAATACCATCAAAGTTCATTAAAAATAATATACCACCAAAGTTTAAGTCGAACTAAAATTTAACAAAATATGACACCATGAAAAGTGTTCATCCTTCATACAATATGGAAAATCATAACCAATATTTGAATGTTAATTAAAATAATTTTAAAAAAAAATAATACGTAAAATCGTATCATAAATGGGTTATATAGGGGTAAAAAATTTGAAATTCAAACTTGACATGATAATTAATCGCGTTGGCACAAATGACCTATGTAATGAAAATATAAAATTTATCCATCTATATTCATTTTATCAATATCGAATTAATAAGTCGTGTCATATTTTACTAATTCTATTTTTAGGTTTTAATATGAGCAAATAAATCATAATGATTTAAAAATTTCCCAATATCAAAAAATAATGGCAGACTCATGTTGCACGCGATCGAAAGTCAAGTTTGATCCTAAGAGCTATTGAATGATGTCATCACTGACATCACATGGTGTGAATTTAAAATTACTGTGACGTAGACTTTGAAGTAAGTAACAGTCGCTGCTGAAAATCTCAGCCGTCATCTACTTTTGACTGGAGCCCTTGCGGTAGCGACGCGTCATCGCTAACGTGAACGTGCTGTCACTGTTACTTGCAAGTTGTCTCCTGCCTCACGGAATTTATTTATCGGTTTTAATAATTTTGATTGTAATTAAATTTTATTAGTCACGTGATTTATTTATATAATTAAATGATCATAGCAAATTAAAAAGCAATCTGTTCCTCAATTTGAGAATTATCTTTCATTCATTGAAATAACTTGATCAAATCCACGTATCAAATTATTGCACCGATGTATACTCAAACCTACCTTTGATTGACCAAAATTTATAAATACGGAATAAACAAGGATGAAAATATTATTAAAATAACGTATTTTCTTAGATTTTTTTTAATTTACATCAAAACTATATTATTTTGATAGATTTATCGATATTTAGCCTTGATTTAATCTCCTTATTGTTTTCAATGTGAAAAAGGTTTGTTGACTAAAGACAAACTCACAATTAGGAATGGCAGTGTGTAGGGTTTGGTGTGGGGTTTGTCATTATCAAACCTGCATCCGTATATGTAAATAAATTACCAAATTCGTATCATATCCGCTACGGGTTTTAATTTCCATTATCAAACTCACACCCGCATATAAGAATAAATTACCAAACCCGCATTGGTAGCCAACAGATTTTTTTACAGGTTTTAAAAATATTGATTTCCCTTATGCTCTTAATAATACAGTTTTTTTAATTAAACATTGATACTTTTTCATAACATACAAAAAAAAATATATTTGATAGCTTATAAACTAAGACACATAAATAAAAGTTTAAAATATTTATAACATAATATCAAGTCATATTATTACAATTACATCCATGAATCACTAGCTGAATATCATTCATTATGTTAAAATCATATCATCAAAATTATTGAACCATAACTAAAAGTAATTCAAAAATATTAAGAGAGCAATGTAAAAATTATTTTAAATTACCAAACCCGCTTAAATATTTACCAAATTCTACTAATTGCTGGTGGGTTTTTGCGGGTTTACTAGTTTGTGGGCGAAATTGCCATCCCTACTCACAATATCATAAATTGAAAATTTTCAATTTTTACGTAAGAAGATTGACTTATGTAGTTATTTATGAAGATATCCGAAAACTTTAAATAAGATTAATTTTTACATTCAAAGCTTAAATTACTGTACTAATTTATATTTTTTTAGGTGTAAATTAGTAAATAGATTGAACCTTTTAAGTATAAATTAATACGCTGACTAACATTTAAGGTGTAAAATCGAATCTAAAAAATATAAATTAATATACTAATTGAAATATTGGATATAATTTTAATTTTTTTTTTCCAAATTTCCAAGTTTCTTCATATATATATAAGATAATCTTCGGATGGAAAAATAATAATATCCATCTGATAGACGAGGAGGAGATTCGCTGTGGGTCGGGCTGGTTGGTTGGAAACATTAAATATTTTAATATAAATTAAATATTGTTGGTTAAAATTTAAAAATGATAAACAAATATTGAAGATAAATGTAAAATTATATGAATACATATATAAATATTCATAATATCACGTCAGATCAATATGATATTTTAAAATATAAACCATGATTTGACTTTTAAAATGAATTTGTTACTTTTAAAATCCACGAAAATCGGATCACATTATATTGGGTGAGATCAAATTTTGGACACACTTATAAAATGTGATTTTAGTCTCCCAACATTGAAGTAAGCCAACTGTGTATATATATATATATATATATATATATATATATATTTTTTTTTTTTTTATCGTTGAAAATTTTATCGTTAAATTATCTTTACGAGTTTAAGCGGAATATGTAAAACTCTCGATTATCTAAAGTTTTTTTTAAAAAAACATATTCTGGATTCGAATCCAAAACTTGAAAATCGGGTTATCTACACCACCAAATTACGTACGGGGACAAGCTAAGTGTATACGCTCTCATAACATAATTACAAGCACCAATGAGACCGAATTTCACCTCCAAATTGGAAAATTGGATGCTCATTAAATATTCTATATTGTCTATACCACATGCCTTTTTTTCCTTCTTTTTCAAAATGTTAATATTAGGGGTGGATACAAAATCGGAATTGAAAAAATTGAATAGAACCGAAAAATCGTATCGATAATTTTTATATTTAAAAAATAATTATTTGAATTTTAAACTAAAAAACGGAACGGGGCCGAACTAATTCAAATTTTTAAATAAAAAACAGAACTAAATCGAATTAATTGAATAATTTGATTTTACTAATTTGTTTAAAGTCTAATCCTTTTTTATATTTGTTGTATTATTAATTTGTTTGATGTTTAGTGACGATTAATTTCATGAAATATTTTTATTAATTTTGTTATTATGTTTTTGTCCCTATAATTTTAAATTATCTAAATAATGATTATATTTAATGAAATTTTTATAATTAATATAGTTGTGATAATTATAAAAGTTATAGTATATAAAATTTGAACAAATATTAAATTCAATGAACATTATTGATTTTTCAATGTTTATTGTTATTGTTAAAAAAATGGTATAATATAATTAAGGATGGTAATGGGCCAGGTTTTGATCTCGGTAATTTGAATTTAGGTCCGGGTCCGGGAAAAGCCGGCCCAAGCTGTCACCGGTCCGGGCCCGATTTTTTAATACAAAAAATTATAAATATATAAAATTTATTATATAACTATATATATTTTATAAATATAAATATATAATTATTTATTTTAAGCCCGATCGTTTTTGGTTGAGCCCGGCTCGGGCCCCTAGTTTTTTTCACCTCGGGCCGGCCTAGATTTTTTTGCCACCCTTAAATAGAATTGAATCAAACCAAACCGATAATTAAAAATAACATATTTTTTTTTCTTTTTTATTGTGAGGGCAACCTTTTGAAAAATCAAATAATTATAATCACATATTTTTTTTTTTAATTATACCGAACCAAATAAAAACGTATCCTCCAAGTTAAAATAAATACCATTGAATTGAAGTCAATAAGAGAGAGTTTGAAAATTTTGACTATCATTCAATTTATGTTGTTATTATTGAATTTAATGATTAAATGTTACGTGGCGATACAGTTGGGCAAATTTTTATTAAAAATGATATAGATTAAGAATAAATTGCGTGTGCGAGACGACTGATTCAGAATTTTTTATTTGGAATTATTGTAAATCCCACCGCCAAATCACCCGATCTAAATTTAAATGGATCAGGTAAAATTTCCGATTATTTCAGACTTTTATATGAAACGCACTCCCTAAATTTGAACCTAAAATATCGAAATCAGATCCTAAATCATACACCACCAAACTAAGTTATTAAAATATCCTAGAAAAGCAATAAAGTTGTTTATGTCAACGATTTTTTTATTTTTTAAAATCAAATAATTATATATATATATTATAATTATAAATTGAACCGCATAATACCATTAAATTAAAGTTAATAAGAGAGTTTGAAAATTTTGATTGTCATTCACTGTGTGTTATTATTGAATGATTAGATGTTATGTGGTAGTGTTGTAGAAATTAGATCACTGATCGAATTGGTGATATAAAAGACTCAATATGTCATTGGTTTGATTGGTTGAATCGTTTCTATTAAACCAATAAAATCGTATGACATCATAAATATTTTTATTTTTTATTTTTTGATTTAAAAAAAATTAAGAACTGATCATGTCTGATTCATTAGTTTTTATCGACCGATTTTTTATAAGTCTAATTTTTAATATTAAGCCGAACCGAATTCAACATTTTCAATCCGATTTTCAAAATATTGTTTTGTGGTGATACTTTATGAAAAATGATATCAATTAATAAAAAAATTGCGTGTGCAAGACTCAATTCATATAAAGTGATCCTAGAAAAGCACTAAAGTTATTTATATCATAAATATGACACTTTCTGAACAGAAGTTGTTGTACAATCTATAGAGTTGAGACCATATACTTTGACTCAAAATTAGAGTTATTAATCGAACACAATAAAATTTTAAATATATAATATAATATGATTTTATTATTATTATTATTATTCACCTATATAAATCTCATTTCAAAAATCCTCTTAGAACTTTTAAAACTCATGATAATTTAGGACCGTCCATGATTTGAAATATACAGTGTGACTCCGACAAATATATTAAATCTTTTGATGGAGATTGGAGAATAGAAAGTTGAATAGGTAATGAAGATGTTACTCCATGTCTCCATTGGAGATGCTTTTGGTGAATAGTGATGTGAAAAACCACAACCTCAATTTTGTTGTATGATACACAAAAATATGAGTGACATATACATGTGGGCTAAATTCTATTTCTTGAAAGATAAGGTGATGAGGATATTAACTTCACATATTCACCATCAATTTTTTTTTTCCTTTTTTAATTGACCCACAATTTCCTAAAATTGTATTTATTAAAATTTATTTTGTATTGATTTATAAATATAATTTAAATTAATAGTGGATGCCAAAAGAGGATGCTACAAATTAGGATAATATCACAAGTTCATAACCACTTTTTTTTTTTTTTTTTTTTTTTAGAAACGATGGAAACCCCGCCACCAAACCACCTATTCTGGGCCGCGGCGCAGGTAAAACCACCAGCTGTCCCAGGCTCTTACAAGAAGTGCACCCATGGATTCGAACCCAGAACCTCAAGGTGAGATCCTGGACCCTACACCACCAAGCCACACCCCTTGGGGACACAAGTTCATAACCACTCAAAAAGCTTAGTGGTATATCTATTCTATATCTATATCTATTGGAAATACATTATTTTTATTTCTTAAAAAATATTTTGGAGTATATTCGGCTAATTTGAGTATAATATAGAGATGTCAATTTCTCGGTTAGACCCATGATTTATTAAAGTTTGGTCGGGATAGATGTTTTAGAAACACACACACATATATATATATATATATATTTAAAAAAAATTAATACTTAAAGGGGAAAAAAAGAAAAAATATTTTTAGTGGTGTTTTAGATTAAAATTAATTAAAAATAATAATATTTAATAAAAATTAATTTTTAAGATTTACCCTAATCCTACCTCTTTTATAAATAAATCAAATCGGATTTCGTTCTGCAAATACCAACAATAAAAAATAATTAAGAAAAAAGGGAGAAATAATCAAGTGTAAAACGGTACACCGAAGATATGGTAAGGCTGCATTTAAACTATTTAAATATTCAATATTGTGTGTTTGATAAAGCATTCATTGAGAGACAAACACATCTCAAAAGAATATCCACACAATTACCAATTTCTTATTTCTTTTTCTCTCTTTAAATAATAATAAAATAAAAATACACTTTCCCAAGAAAATCAAGATTTTCCATGAAAGTTCTGGTCAGCATTCGTCCCTTGTCTCCTCCTCTATATATTGATAAAGCTCCTCCTTTTTCTCCCCACAAACCTCTCCTCCTGTCTTCACTAAAATCTTCAATATTCTCTCTAACCAAACACCACCACCACCACAAGAATCTTTCCCTCTCAATCATGGCTGCTTGTATTGACACACCTCAACTTTCCCAGGATCCAAACAGGTTCCAAAATGATGATCATTCATACAAGTACCCCGAACACTGCCGACCCAGTTTTTCTGATCGTGTTTCTTGCATGCCCTTTAATCGAAACCAAGAAAAAAACATACCCACACGTCCAAATTTTAATGATCATGATGATGATGATCACAGCGATGATGATGGTGTTGATCTATGGCTCAAAATGCAAGATGAAGCAAGATCAGACGTTGAAAAAGAACCTATTTTGTCAAGCTACTATTTCAATTCAATCTTGTCACATAAGTCCCTGGAAAGTGCTTTGGCGAATAATCTATCAATCAAGCTAAGCTGTTTGGGTCTCCAAAGTGGTACCTTGTTTGATCTTTTCATGGGGGTGCTTGTAGAGGATCAAGAAATTATCAAATCTGTGGAAGCTGATTTGAGAGCTGTTAAAGAAAGAGACCCTGCTTGCATAAGTTATGTGCATTGTCTATTAAATTTCAAAGGGTTTTTATCTTGCCAGGCACATAGGATAGCACATAGGTTTTGGTCACATGGGAGAAAAGTATTGGCTCTGTTGATACAAAACAGAGTTTCTGAAGTTTTTTCTGTCGATATTCATCCCGGAGCCAAGATCGGACGTGGGGTGTTTTTTGATCATGCCACCGGAGTTGTAGTCGGAGAGACGGCGGTGATCGGAGATAATGTGTCAATTTTACATAATGTGACATTAGGGGGCACAGGGAAAATGTCCGGTGACAGGCATCCGAAAATTGGAAATGGGGTGTTGGTGGGTGCAGGGACTTGCATTTTGGGGAACATTAAGATTGGTGATGGGGCTAAAATTGGTGCTGGTTCTGTGGTTTTGAAGGATGTTCCACCAAGAACAACTGCTGTTGGTAACCCAGCTAGGTTGATTGGAGGGAAGGAAAATCCCATTAGGCTTGATAAAATTCCAAGCTTCACCATGGACCATACTTCACATATTCATGATTGGTCTGATTATGTTATCTAAAGGGATAATTTTGTTACTTTTGTTATTCTGGGTCGTTTTTGTTTGGGGTAAGAGAGAGAACTGAAGTTCTCCCATTAGCAAACAGATGTAGAATTCGATCAAAAGATTACTATTACTTGTTAGAATATGTTGCTAGGTTTGCAACATTATTAGTGCTATCTAGTTTTTGACTTTGTTGTGTGATTGATTGAAAGATGTTGCCAGTAACTATGTAGTAAACATATGTTATCAATCATGGGTTTATTTCATATGTTTCATTTTTATCTCACAATTAATTTGACGATCAAAATCTGAAATTTACTGGGTATTGCCCAATGGCAGATGAAGCTATGAAACGCAGCATTTTCAGGTTTTTACAGGCAAAATTATGTGTTCGAACCAGGTGCGTGTTCTCGTCTCTCATCCCTTTGTTTTGGGAAAATCCAGCTAAGGATTCTGGCCTAATCTAGCTTTAGAAATTAAAGCTTTATATGTAAGCCCATAGCTTAAATGAATTACAGTAGTAGTAACAAGCCCAAGGAGTTTAAATGGCTCGAGGGTAAACATGATAATAAAAAGAGTGGAGCTCGTATTCTTGTCTCCAGAAACACAGTATTTACATTTCTTATACACCACATATAAAGATTTAAAATTAAGTTCAATACCAAATTCCCCCGATTATCTATCTAGTGTCAAGAGGAAGGAGAGGTAGTCAATTGAGTTCGTCGGCACCTCTTTCTTTTAAACAAAGTGGTAGATGTTGGTAATTTTCAGAATATTTACTTCGAACATAGTGGGTCGAGTTGTCCTGTCTCTAAAGGGCAAAGGGGCGTGGCTTGTTGGTGTATGATTCATGATCTCATCTTGAGGTCCTGAGTTCGAATTTAGAGAGTACGTTTTTTTGTAAGAGTCTGGGACAGTCGGAGGTTTTATTTGTTCCACTTTAAGTCCAGAATGCGTGATTTGGCGGTGGGGTTTCCAATGATTTAAAAAAAAAAAGGGTCGAGTTGTCCTAGGGTTCGACTTGTCTGATCAAGTCGCTCTGGGTCCAGATTTCAAAGATTATCCAGCTATACTTAAGGTTACAGTAATGCTAGTTAGAATAACATAGAATCTAACGTAAATCTGCTACTGGATGGATATATACTTTGAGAGGTGCAATTCTGTCTTGGAGCTCTAAGAAACAAACATATATCTCGGACTCGACTATGTTGTCAGAGATTATTGCATTAGCGGATGGCGAAATTTGCTGATGGATATTCATTTCTTTTTGGAAGAAACTCACTCCAACTGTGATAATCGGGATACATTATATAAATGAACAAGCAAGACTTGCAATGGAAAACGACATTGTTTTCTTAGAGGACTATTAAGAAGTGGAGTTATTACATAATCAAAGAATAACCTTGTAAATCCGTTGATGAAAGGATTCGAGTAGAGAGATTATTGCGAAAGCCGAAAACATCTAATGGAATGTGACTAATGTCTATGTAAATTTAATCACATTTACTGGGAACCCTATTTACACGGGCGATGCTATGAGCGGCATTAGGCGAATTGGGCCATTGGGGCATATCTATAAATTGCTTGATCCTTTATCGCCGTCGGATAGGGTTGGTAGAAAATCTCATATCTTGATCGGGATTTGGGATGAAAAAATCGTCCCTAATATCAAATCCTATCTAAATTCAGAATGATTTTTCATCACAAATCTTGAATTTTAGTTTAAAAAATCCCAAATTCGATTGAAATTCGAGATCCCGTACTATTTGGTCTAAAATTCAAGCTTATTTTTTTATCCCGATTCAAAAAACGGTATGGATTCAGGATGGGGTAGGATCAAATGGAACAAACGGGATGTCTCGATTTCTATCTCTACCACATCGGGGTCGGTTGAAATTTGATAACGTCTGAAAATGAAATCATCTACTCTGTTTCCTCTGAAAGTAAAATGAAATGATCATATATCTGCAAGTAATAAAGTTGGAATTTTTCTACTTATTTTCAAGCAGATGATGAGCGAGAGTGGTTCACAAATTGATAACAGTAATTGATCGATATAGCCTTTAGTTAAAAAAAAAAAAAAAGAGGCTAGCCAATCAAAGAAAAGAATAAAGAATTTAAGTTCTTTAAACTAGTTGATACTCTAGTCCCATGGGACTCAAGTGAATCTCATTCTTTTAAATAACATAAATGAGTAGATATGCTTGTCTGAATATTTGTGGGAGAGTTTGTCTATAATAGACGTAGATTTCTGGATTGTGATATAATTATATAAAAGTAATTGGTTAATTGTTGGAGCTGAGAGGCCGTACACATCATTGGAAACTTGCATCAGCTTTCTCATTAAGAGCTGCCTCATCGCAGATTAGCAGACCTGGCCAAGAAATATGGACTTCTTATGCACCGAGAAGTTACTCATGATCTTGCCTTAGCATCAACGCCTCATGTTCTTGCTGCCCAAGTTTTGTCTTTTGATTACACTGATATATAGCTTTTGCTCCATATGATCCTCCTTATTGGAGAACATTGAAAAATATTTGTGTGACAGAGCTTCTAGGAGTGAAAAGGGTCCAATCATTCCGATCAATAAAATAAGAAGAGGTAATTGACTGTATATTGATTTTCCAAGGCACGCTTTTCGTTCTCTTTCAAAAAATATTTCCTCCATTCGGTTAGAAACTGGGAATTCACAAGAGATTGTGTGTAAACTTTCTTTCAGTACATTGTAGAGATACCATTTAAGTGAAATGAATGTAATTTTTCATTTAAAAATTAAAAAAAAAAACGATTTCTGAAAATCACAATTCCCTTCAAACGAGATAATCTCATCAGAACAAACTCTTTAGAAACGTAATCCGGATAGGTTTTGGATAAACAGTTCAAACTATGAATGATATGAATCCAACATGTATGATTAATTTGTTACAACCACCATTAATCAATTAATGATTTTGGTGTAATCACCCATAATCACTCAATTAACGGATAATTATGACAACCACTCCACTAATTGGGTTAAGTTAGAAGACAAATCATTGCCTATAAATTGAGCTCTCATTTGAGAGTTACAACATCCCCAACAAGTGTTTAAACTTCATGTCAATAGAACTTAGAGAATGAAGTGTGAGGTTTTTTTTGTAATAAAGTTTGTAATCTTTGTAAATTCTATTCAACTAGTAATATAAAGAAAATTTTCCTCATAAACACTCTTAATCAAAACAATAAAAATGTATGTTCGAATGAGCTCTCAGTTTAAATCCCGATGCTTCAACGTAAAGCAATGAAAAATCTTGTGAATTGGATTGGTTTGAAAACAGGATCAGTTGTTAACATCATGTGTAAGCAGCTCTGGAAGATTGCCCCATATGTCTAATTGCAGGGGAAATGCGGGTTCTGATGATCAAGGAACATAATTGATTCAAGCCAAATTCTGCCTTATAATACAAGCAAAATGAAAATGATGTATCACACTCACCAGTTTTGCAATCATAAATGGATGCTTGCTTATATACATTCCCATTCTTTGTATACTGATGATCAGCATAAAATACAAACATTATAAGGATATCCTCATTTTAATTGATTGATGACCAAGCAAAAAGATTTAAAAAAAAAAAAAATACATACTCTAATGTAATGTCTTTTATCTTACTATGTTTTGTGAGTTCGTGTTTTTCTATTTTTTTCCTTTGTCTTCATTTTAACATCCTTATTGGAATTTCACTATATATATATATAGTGAGATTTTATATATATGTCTCTATAAGGAAAATGAGGATCAAAGATAAAGACAGAAAAACACGAACTTCTAAACACTATAAGATAAAAGACACTGTATTTGAGTATGTGTTTTTCTCGTTTAAATTTGATCCCCATTTTATTAAAATGATGGGTGCTAATTTTGAGTTTCTAACATTTGGTGCTGGCAGGAGGATGTGTCCTGGAATGACATATGCCAATTGGATAAAGAATGAATAATTGGCATGGCTGTCAAAAGAGAAAGCAAGATCTGTGCCTGATTCCCATTCCTTATCATCCTTCAACTGTTGCTTAGAGTGACTTTGAATAAATGTTCTCCCATTACATGCTGGCATTTCATTTGTTGGAATTTTGCTACTTATGAATTTATGTAATTATATTTATGTGATTGGATGAGAATTATACAAGGAGAGAATTTAATAGTTAAAGGAGTATGTATACTAAGGATGTCGACCTAAAATCTGTTAAAAGAAATATAAGTTGTTTGATGGTTTTGCATATGTGTTCAATGAAATGCCTGAAAGAAAGTGTGAAAAGCAATCCCCAATGGACGTGACTTAGTGATGTAGGATTCATTATCTCATTTTAAAGTCCTGTGTTCGATTACAAAGAGTGCGTTTCTTATAAAAGCCTGAGACAGTCGGGGATTTTAACTGCTCTACTTGAGTCCGGAAGAAATAATTTGACGTGGGATTTCCAACGATTCTTTAAAAAAAAAAGGTGTGAAAACAGCATCAGTAAGTAGACAAGGCAGTGGATAAAAAAGTTTTAGGAGGAAGCCTGGCAACTTTAGGTGACTTACTGGTTAAGTTCATGAACTCTTCCATAAACTTTCAATTTTAGCATGTAAAGGAGGAGGTAGCGGCTGGTATTCTAATCTGTGGCCGCTTCTATTATGCCGGGACTACGTAACAGCTCAGGCCCATCAATTGTCAAGATAACATAGAATTTGGTTTCTATAATAGACAACATTAAAGAGCGGTAATTGTGGTAAGTAAGTTGACTCCTTCGCACAATATTTCCATAAATCATCGGATTTGGAAAATTCATCATTTTTTTGTCCATTGGTGGTAATAGAGGTGATTCTGAGGATAGTTGAGCTACGTGATTGTTTAGGGTTATATATAAAATTTGACTTAAAATTAGGGCTTCAAAAATAATAAAATTTTAATTTTAAGTGTATAATATAACTTATCGGTAAGAATTATATTTTTAAAACTCATCTATTACCCCTCAAAATTTAAGACTACTAAGGACCGCTATAGAGGATAAAACAATTGGACAAATGAAAAATCAAAATGCATCAATGTCTAAAGATAATGGAATTGAGGCATCACCTTTCCAATTTTGTCAAGCATGAGTGTGGAAAAATTGAACAAATCATTTAGATTGAAATGCTCCATTTCATTACATTTCTATCTAATCGGATATTTGTAGCAGGAGAGGTCTTTGATAAAAATTATATCAACGGACATGTTTAAAATGACTCAATTTCTTATTGTTGCCGTGGATTTTATATTACAACAGTTCTAAAATAAAAGTTTTAATTATAATTATATAAAAGTTGAATTTTATTTATTAAATGTATTTTCTTGAGGTTTACGGCATTTAAAGAGATTCGAAATGATTTACCACTAATCACACGTCTATAATCAATGTATTCTCTTTATCTTTTTTTGGCTCTTTATTAATATTTATAACGATTCTAAATATTTTATTAATTGTTACATATTCAATATTTAAGGATTAAGGTGAGAGTCCATATTTTGATAGTATATAAATAGATTATATTTTTGCTTCTTTTTCAAATGACGAATAAGTTAATTAATATATCAAGGGATAAAATAAATAAATAAATGATGATGCTTCATTTAAGTAATATTCCAACAGTAATAATCCCAAGTGAGGTGCGTTTATCAATATATGAGTATCACAACATCAGTAGAGATAAAAATATTGGAATACTAGTCGTACATGAAGTCTTGGTAATATTCATAAATAAACAGATAGATTGAAGGAATAAAAACGAAAATAAGATGTGGAAAGGTCAAAGGCAAGTTGGAAAATATAGGGAATTTATAAAAATAGTCTAAAACGTTTGTTTATTTACAATATTTCCCCATCATCATCAGAGATTCAGAAAATGATGCTTGCTACAAAGCGAATAGTTAATGACATGAAACTCGGTGAGATCCATCAATCAAGTGCAGTGGTGATAAACACTGCAAGTGTGCTATAAGAAGAAGTCTTTACAAGCTCTATAAAAAGAAAGGCAAAAAGATCAAGAAGCAGTTTTAGCCTCTTCGCTACTTTAAAGAAAAGTGAAGTAAGTCGAAAGACAATAGGTGTTTCATCTGCAAAAAAGAAGAGACATTTCTCAAAGGATTGCCCACGCAACAAGGAGCAAGCAGCCAAACTAGTAGAACAGATTCATTAAAGCACATAGATTGATTTTGATGATGCAGATGCTGAATCTTGGTTCTCAAAACAAGACCAGCCTGATCATGAAATTGTCTTTGCTTTATAAAATCATAATAGTTCAGATGACAGTTCAGATGATGGTGTTGATGATTATGTTTCAGTCTTAGCATTACAACCATGTCAAGGTGTACAACCAATAATTCATGTTCCGCTAGTCCAGATTCAAGTGCTTCCCTCTAAGTATGATAAGCCCATCACTATTATTGGGTTTATGAACAGATGAGTGTTAGGGTTGGTGCTCCGAGTGGCAACCCGGATCGTATTTATGTCTGATTCATAAATACGAGTAATTTTATTTTCCATAATATTACTAATTTAACGGTAACACCCTTGTCTTTTGTACGCTTATTCGATCTAATTGTGATTAGATATTTGATTACGATTAGATTAAAACCAAATCTGTTTCAGCCCTATGATTTACATTATAGTGCGCAGTTACAACGTAGTTTATAATTGACATTGGGAAGCGCACTATTAGTTGTATATCCTTAAATAAAGTTTCTTGTCAAGATTTGCTAACACGGGTCGGTTAGTAAAATCCGCTGAGACCAGTACATGTCGTATATCATGACTTGGTCCGATGGTTTATCCCAGTGAACCATGAGTCTCAGCAGACTCATATAGACATGTAGATATTTATTTGATAAGACACTGAACGACTCACTGAATGTTTCCTAATAGATGATACACCAACGTCAATAGGAGCCTTCTTGAGTTGAGCGAGCATAGTGGTCATTCGATTTGAGATACCACAGTGGGATATATGAGTTATACTCCACACTTTGATTGTAGTCACATCAACGATCTATTCATGATCAGACCCCCGCCTGGTCATTGGGTGTAGACTGATGCTCATGATATCCAGCGCGTATCAAGATAGGATCCATCAGTCCCGTGTACAGGGCATAGGCATCCAGCACGTGCTTACGATCTAGTAAATCCATGGCCGTGGTATAACGTCGGAAATTCGTTTCAAGTGTTATTTAGAGATCGTAAATTGAAAGTCGACTGTATTATACCGAACGGATTTGATGTTCTCATCTATATCTCAGGTATAATACAGATAGCTTGTGATGGATGAATTATATGTATGCAATGACCTCGGCTTGCATAGTTTAGCGAGATTATCCGTGGTCGTCATAATCTATGAGTGGGTGGATTATGGACACAAAATCAGATTTTTTGACGGATAAACCTAAACTTAGAGAGTCCCACAATATGAAGTGTACTCGTTGACCACTTAGGCAACTCGATATGAATAATACAGATTATTTATAATACTTCACCGGATTAAATGAGTTAATTCGGATCGTTTAATCGGTTAAATGATAACACATGCAATTATGAGATTTTGTCCACTAATAATTATTGTGTATTTGTATTTAATACATAATATGATTAGATACACATTAATTATTTGTCAAATGAGATTTTGACACATGCCATAAATATATGTATTTATTATTTAATGTAAATAAATAAATAAATATATATATATTATATGTTATTATTTAATTATCTAGTTATTTAAATGTTAAATAATTAAATAATTAAATTTTCAAACTTTATCCAATTTTCATTATGCATTTGATACATGGTGATATTTTATTGAAACATTTGGCATGACTTATGATACACTTTATTTATGTCCAATTTTGATTGGATATTTATAAAGTTAAATTGGCATTTTATTTGATAAATTAAAAATGCACAAATTTACCCCTCCATCTTGTAAAAGTCGGTCATGTTGGCTTTATAAAGAAAAATTATTTCTCTTTCTTCTCTAATGAAGCTACTGCAGAGAACCTCAAACAATAAACATGGAAAATGGGTTTTCATTTTTGGCTTGATGTTTCAAGCAAACAAGTGAAGAAAAAAAATATATCAAGAAATGGCTTATGGAATTTGGATTTTAAGAGGTAATCTTCAAATCCCTAAAGTTTGGAAATTTTATTTCTTAGAAAAGTTCAAGGGTTTCTTTACTTGTCAAAATTTAGGGCTTTTATTTGTGGTTATAAGAGAATGAAGTTTAGGCATGTGTGAAGTAGATTTTGGAACTAATTAGTGTAATTTGTTTCCAATTTGTTCAAATTATTGTTGGATAATATTGTTAACATTATAGAGTTATTGATCCACTCTAAATAGCCTAGAATTATTCTTGGGTTGTTCATGTTTGGTGGGACTCAATTGGTGTTGGATTAATTTGATTAATCTTGGTAAAATTGGATTTAAAGCATAAAAAATGGATAATTTTAGTTTTCTGATCAGATCTGTTAAAACTGAAATTTTTGGGATGCATTTGATGTGTTATGAATGTAATGGATGTGTTTTAGGAGTTGACACAATTGCCAGAAAGTGTTTCCGAGTTGAAATAATCCAACACCAATTAATTTGTTCAAATTATTGTTGGATAATATTGTTAACATTATAGAGTTATTGATCCACTCTAAATAGCCTAGAATTGTTCTTGGGTTGTTCATGTTTGGTGGGACTCAATTGGTGTTGGATTAATTTGATTAATCTTGGTAAAATTGGATTTAAAGCATAAAAAATGGATAATTTTAGTTTTCTGATCAGATCTGTTAAAACTGGAATTTTTGGGATGCATTTGATGTGTTATGAATGTAATGGATCTGTTTTAGGAGTTGACACAATTGCCAGAAAGTGTTTCCCAGTTGAAATAAGCGAAAACGGCCAAAAACAACGTTAGCGGGTGGATTTTGAGCCAACCGGATGGCGGCTGTCCAAACATTGAATCCCTCACTGTTCGGGCAGCCCGTGAACTGCCCTGATACTATTGGATCTCACCTAGGCAGTTTCCATAAGTGTCCGGTAGTCGGTTTGGTCAAAAACGCGTTTTAGGCCATTTTGCGGAAAAACCATTTTCGTAAAAGTTTTGCGTTGTTTCAATAAAGTTTATGTTATTATTTGATATTAAAAAAATAGGTTTAGGTGAAATATGAATTAATTATTCATATTAGCTATTGAATAATTTATTCGGTATTTTGAAAAAAATTTAAAATATGATTTCGCCCGATCCGCGCTTCCGCTGCGCCCTATCGCCCAAAACCCCAACAAAAATGGTATCAGAGCGGGTCTGATGCTTCATCCATTATATTATTTATGCTTGATATATGATATTTAATCTAATTTTTAATGTTCGCACATGCTTATAATCTCTATGTGTTACTTGACTTTTCGGTTCGACGCTAACATAAATGTAATGAAATTTAATAGTTAAATTGAATTATGTTTCCTAAGGTTTGTGGACGTTGGATTTCGTCCGAGGTCCACAATCGAGAATTTGTAGGGAGGGGGCACTAGCGATCCTGCAAAACAGAGGTAGAGTGAGCGGGAGTACTGCCCACAGTGTGGTGGGTACCGGAGGCACTCCGACGCTCAAGTCAGTAGTGAAGACAAGCTGTAAATAATGGAGGAGCAAGGTTTATGGTTACCTTGATACCTGTGAGTCGCCTTGAAGGCTATAGGTTGGCGGTTATGAGAGCTCTGGTGACAGAGAGTTGTGTTGTGTGATGTTGGATCCTCTTGATCTTTCCATGACTTTTCTCTTTTATAGGCCCTCCTGACGATGAGTTATTTAAATCTCTTCTACCCGTTGGATGTGTTAATGATAGGGTTTATGACTGTAACTGTCGATTTAATGGAGTTCATTACTGTAGGCGTTTTGCCAATCTAATTAATCATGAATCCGTTGGCTTCCTGAACTGTTAAATCCGTGATGACAGGCTCTGGGCTAGTCTGGCCTCTCGGCCCAAAGCTGATTTCTCAAACTAGATCTAATGGTGGTCATTGGGGCTTTGGTTTCGTGATTGGCCCAAATACGGAATGACGATTATGCCTTTGGGCCCAAATTTGGCCCTTACAGTTTGTCCCTTACTCTCTAAGTCAAGGAGTCATTGGCTTGGAGAGTATTTGACGCGCTTGTCGAGACTATATGATGAAGGTGTACCTGAGCGTCGATGCTGCCTATTGATTGAACCAAACGAATGTCAAGTTATGAACTTGACTCTACATGATCCATCGTGGATATGTCCAGTCGAATGAGCTAGATGAATGTTAGGATCATGAACTTGACTCTACAAGAGCCATTGGGGAAGTACCCAGTCGACTGAACCAGATAAAAGTCAGGATATATGTCATACGACATGTGTAATATATGTCTACAACTTGACTCGACATGAGTCTATGAGGGATGTCCCCTGTCGACTGAACCGGAAGAGGATTCAAGAGTTACTTTCACTCGACATGTCGTATGGACTGAGGGAAGTCCATGTCTAAATTTGACTCGACAAGAGTCCATGGGGGATGTCCCCGGTCGACTGAACCAGATGAAGGTTAGGATAAACCCCATACTACGGGTCGAAGAACCAGTGGAATCTTCAATGTCATTTGGACCAGATGAAGGTCTATGAAAGTCTTCACTCTATAGACCTGACGAAGGTCCAAGAGTCTTTTTTATCATACTACTAGACCTAGTGAAGGTCTATAAAGGTCATCACACATTCTCCTGATTAGGGTCCATGTGACTACGGTTGTATGGACCTGTCGAATGGACTTGATAAAAGTCTAAGAAGGTCATCACTTCTCACTCTACTAGACCTGAAGAAGGTCAATGAGGGTTCTTATTCCTCATTCTACAAGACCCGACAAAGGTCAATGATGGTATAATTCCTCATTCTACAAGACCCGACAAAAGTCAATGAGGGTATAATTCCTCATTCTACAGGACTTGTAGTCTGAGACCATGTCATCTGAAGACCATGAGACTACGGTCGAATGAATCTGATGAAGGTCCATGAGGGTTTTCATTCCTCATTCTACAAGATCTGACAAAGGTCAATGAGGATATAATTCCTCATTCTACAAGACCTGACAAAGGTCAATGAGGGTATAATTCCTCATTCTACAGGACTTGTAATCTGAGACCATGTCGCCTGAAGACCATGAGACTACGGTCGAATGAACCTGATGAAGGTCCATGAGGGTTCTCATTCCTCATTCTACAAGACCTGACAAAGGTCAATGAGGATATAATTCCTCATTCTACAAGACCTGACAATGGTCAATGAGGTTATAATTACTCATTCTACAAGACATGACAGAGGTCAATAGAGGTCTTCATTCCTCATTCTACAATCCTCATTCTACAAGACCTGATAAAAGGTTAGTGATGGTTTTCATTCCTCATTCTATAAGACCATATATGTAGTGTCGAATGAGATCTTTAACGAGCGCCAAGCTTCACATGGTAGTGTCGACTGAAATCCTTAACAAGTGCCAAGCTTCACATGTGTAATGTCGAATGAGATCCTTAATAAGTGCCAAGCTTCACACGTGTAGTGTCGAATGAGATCCTTAACAAGTTCCAAGCTTTACACGTGTAGTGTCGAATGAGACATCTTCCTCATGCTGAGTCTTTATACATGTAGTCGAGTGGGAATATCCTTGCCAAGTCTGGTAATGTCGACTGGATATTATCACCCATACATGTAGTGTCGAGTGGGATATCCTAATACCAATCCTCCATACATGTAGTGTCGAGTGGGATACTCAACAAGTGCCAAGCCACATATTGTATTGTCGACTGAGACACCAATAACAATTACCAAGCTATATGTTGTAATGTCGACTAGGACATCCATAACAATTAATTATCAACTATATGCTTAATGTCGACTGGGACACCCATACAAGTCCCAAACTATAAATTGTAATGTCAACTATAAAAAGTGCAAGCCATACCTGGTAATGTCGACTGGGATGTCCACGCCAAGTCTTCATTAGAGTATAGTCTATTTTGACATCATTCTCACGCCTAGTCTCCAAACATGTATTGTCGACTAGGATATCCACGCAAAGTCTTCATCTCGATATTGTCGACTGAGAAATCTTCCTCATGCCCAATATATCTCTTCATCATATGGGGTGAATGGTAGGAAAAATGGTTCCACTGAAGGGATGCACCTTGTTCCTGATGAGGGTCCATGAGACTATGGTCGAATGGAGTATAGAGTCGATGGCAATCCATTCATGTAATGTGAAGAATATAATTATCTTCTCATGTCGCCTAAAAGAGACGACTATCTAACCATGTAGTATGGAGTTGAAGGCAATCCATGCATGTCATATGGAGGAGATGAAAATCTTTTCAGTCGTCTGAATGTGGTGAGTCATTCAATGTCGTATGGAAATGATAACAATTCTTCTATGTAGCCAGATGGCCATCTATCTTATCGTATGGATAATATGATAATCTTTCCATGTAGTTTGGAGTGGATGACATTACTAGAGAATACTTCTTAGTCAGTTGGGTATGCTGGAAGAATATGAGGGTATTCTCATGTCGAATGGAAGAAGTATATCGATTGGGTCTGATGATTTTTTATGTGGTAGATTGGAGCAAATGGGTTTCTCCCTAAGTTTTAGTTTTTTGAAGGTCATTTTCTTTTAAATTTACCAATGAATACTTGTTTGGGAAGCTATGATGTCCCCAAAGCAACAATAGGTGGCTTTTGGCCCTTTTTTTTTGTCTAATTACATAAGGTGATATCTTTTTGAGAAATATTACTAGTACATCATTTATTATGTCGTTTGGGAGAATTCAAACTTCTTTCATTGTCATGGTTGGTGGAGATTCTTCTCTTATGTTCCTCTTATCTTCCTCCCACCTAATCTCAATGTGGGCTCGAGTCATAGCTTGATCCATAGTGTAACATCGAAATTTAGTGAGCTTTTTGTAGAGTTTCTTTCTGAAAGTAATCCATTTCTAATGCTTCCACTACACGTAGGCTGATAGAGATCTGTGATTGTTATACTCTCTTTATTGAATTTGAGCCCGTAGCTTCGCAAAGACTCCCCTATCTGTTGTTGGATGGCATTAAGGTCATTGGTGGTCTTCTCAAGCTTGCAAGAACTTGCGAAATGCTCCTCAAATTTGTCTGCTAGCTGTTGGTAAGACTCGATGGATCTGTATGGGAGATTGATAAACCAGGTGAGGGCAGGACCAGCTAATTCTTTCTTCCAAATCCTCTGCACATACTAGCTTCCCATTGATGAGAGCCAGACCCGTTGATAACATCTTGTATTTGTAATGGACAACATGGTCGTCTGGGTCAGTTGATCCATCATACATCTTCATATCTGGAGGACTGAACTTCCTTGGTAGCTCAATGGAAGTGATGGTCTCCAAAAATGGTGTATCTGAGATTGTGCCAGCTCGAATTTTTCTCACCGGTAGTCTGACACTAGGTAGGCTGGAGAGAATTGCATCTTTGAACTCTTTCATTTCCTTACGCATGGTGGAGGCAACTGGCTGTGCTTGGTCGGTTGGGGAGATATGTCGACTTTTTTCTTCATTTGGTAGATGGTTGTCCAATGGCGGATTTTCGCTTGCCATATTGTTGAATGCCCCAGAAGATTGGTGGGGGTTGTAGGATTGATGAGATGGTATGTAGAATCAGGTTGTTGGGAGGTTGAAGAGATTTGCTCCAATTTCTTCTAGAGGGTTATATTGGAGCTTCGCATGGCTTGACTCTCTTCTTCTAAGGCGCGAAATTGTTCTTGGAGTATGATCAGATGCGTAGTCATAGGATCTGGTGTCTGCTCACTGCTAGAAGTCATGGTTGGCTGTGTTTTAGGAACCGTAGACTGAGAGATCTTTGTCAACTATGAATCGCTAAGGCCTCACGGTGGGCGCCAAATTATGGACGCTGGATTTCGTTCGAGGTCCACAATCAAGAATTTATAGGGATGGAGCACTAACGATCCTGAAAAATAGAGGTATAATGAGCGGGAGTACTGCCCACCAGTGTGGTGGGTGCCGAGGGCACTCCGACGCTCAAGTCAGTAGTGAAGACAAGCTGTAAATAATGGAGGAGCAAGGTTTAGGTTACCTTGATACATGTGAGTCGCCGTGAGGGCTATAGGTTGGCGGTTATGAGAGCTCTGGTGACAGATTGTTGTGTTGTGTGATGTTGGATCCCCTTGATCTTGCCATGACTTTTCTCTTTTATAGACCCTCGTGACGATGGGTCATTTAAATCTCTTCTACCCGTTGGATGTGTTAATAATAAGGTTTATGACTGTAACTGCCGATTTAATGGAGTTCATTACTGTAGGCTTTTTCCCAATCTAATTAATCATGAATCTGTTGGCTTCCTGAACTGTTAAATCCGTGATGACGGGCTCTGGGCTAGTCTGGCCTCTCGGCCCAAAGCTGATTTCTCAAACTAGATCTAATGGTGGTCCTTGGGGCTTTGGTTTCGTGATTGGCCCAAAGGCGGAATGACGATTATGCCATTGGGCCCAAATTTGGCCCGTACAAGGTTGAATTTAATATGGGTGTAAAGTAACATGTATTGGATACATGTTTCTTGGCCTGTTTTGTTAGTACGATTCATGGATATTTTTCTATAAGTGCATCCGAGAACGTGCCAAAGCTGTGAGAATGTAGTTATAAGATTATTATCCATACCGGTTGTATATAGATACTGGATAAATTCAAGTGAAAGTGGAAATCCTGAACGTGCCAAAACTGTCAGGACTACACCGGTAGCTTGATTTTGTCATTGGCAAGTGCAGTCTTAATACGCCTCCCTGTGAACATGCCAAAGCTGTCACAGCGAGAAACGGTCAGGACCAAAACCATGAGTCACTGGTGAGTGATTGACAAAGAGTTGTCTACCTAATGAATATACGTAGGCGAGAATGTGCCAAAGCTGTGAGTTGAAATATATTCATGGGATCCTACTCTCACTATGGAATTTGATTTAATTATCGAATTCCTGTTGTCCGTTGGGGATTACGGTATTACATAAAGTAGTGTGAGACACTGCTGAGTTTAAAATCCATAACTTAAGCACTGCATAATATTTTGGAATTTACTGCTTTCGTTTTCCTTTCATTCTATATTGTTTATATAGATTTACATTTCTAATCCACTGCATAATATATTACCTGAATATATAGGTTTTCTGACTTTACTTATGGTTGCGTAGTTTTGGAATAGTTTCTAGAAAGACAGTAGATTTAGATACTGTTAGATTAGTTAAAACCATCGGGAAATGTTGTTCCGATTTCCTTAGAAATCAAGATGGTTTGTGACTTAGTTTCTAAGTTGCAATTAGGTAATCTAAATAGATTTATGCTTTAGGATATTAGTCTAGTTAGAATTGTTTCTTATGCAATAAGAATTGACACGAATCGGTTCATGTCTCGAAATTCTTGATTGGCATTAAGAAAAACCCTTAGGTATTTGTTTATCTTATAATGACGTTTCTTAGCTTTAGCAACTTTTAGAAGTCACGTGTTTGACACAGTTTGCTAATCAATTATTTGCAATCATTGTGAATAATTGAACACAAATCATAAAGCTAAAGAAAGGAGATACGTATAGTTGTGTATAGAGAATATCGATTCTCGCAATACGACAACTGTAGGTATTGGATACCAGATATCCCGTCTAGTTTTTTAAAATAATGTTGAGTAACTGTTTTGATATTTGATATCAGAACTTATTACTATTGGATATTTACTTGTTCTGTATAAACAATTGTTACATATTTTAAAATGACTAGTGGTGTCATTAATGGAAGATAAACATTAAGAAAATCTTCGGTAAAATAAAAAAAAAACTTAGAACTGTGCTTTATGAGATTTTATCGTAAAAGCATCAGATGCTTGTTCTGTATGGTAAAGGATGGTCTGATATGAGTTCACACCACATATCCTTATCCGTTTAATGAATATTGTATTCAAGAAGTGATTAAATCTCATTTAACCGATGATTGTCATTGGACCACAGATTTATTAAACTAATATATTGGATGTATGTGGTTTAATGAATTTGAAATTGCCTTGTATAGTTTTCTTAACTCTGTAACATATTTAATGAATTGTCATGACTTAATTACGTGTTTCTAGTAGAAAACATGTTGAACGTCTTAAATTGTTCAAGAACTATTAATATGTTTCTAATAAAACGCGGATAGAATATTTTGAATGGTTCAAGGATATTCTATTTGAAGTGTTGAAAACTATAAAATTCATTGCGCATCTTTGAATTGTTCGAAGATGTTTGATTTGATCAAACGCATGAATTAAGGCAATTTAGTTCTAAAGTTATTTAATGAATGTGATTCTTACTCAGTATTAAATTTCCGCGATTCCATTGTGATATAATTGGTCAGTGGGAGTTATCGAATCTTATATGATTTGATTCGTTGATATTGAATGTTACCGAATTGATTTTCAATACTCTTGGGGTTATGCTCCAGTAACACTAATTCGTCTATTTAATTTAGGTTCCATACGTTTCTACAGTTACATATATGATATGTATAGTAGAAAATTCGAATCTTGAAAAGTTTGAGATTTGCAACTTTATTTTCTATAATGGTTATATAATTGAAAGTACTTGTGCCTCAGAGGTACGAGTGAAAGGTTTATCATTTATTTTATTTATTGGAATATTGTATTCTATTTGATAAAATATCTTTTCTACGATCCCGAGTAATTAAATTATTTTGTTACTTGGTTGTTGGCATTGGATGTTGACGATTGTAGAAAGAACTTGACTTAGTGAAGTCAAATGTGAGAATGATAAACTATTAGTGGAACTATATAATTAATAAGATGAAAAGACCTTTAGACCACTTCCGTATAAGTCCAATAAGATGTCAGAATCATTTACAAAATATTTGATACTTACTGATTCTGTTGTTTTCTTATTGAGGAAAATTATCCTAAGACTTATAAAGGGAGCGATATTTGATATCAATTTCGGAAATTACCATTGAACCATAGATCTATGATTGTTCATAGCTTACTACGATCAAGTTTTTGAACTTGATTAAGCTTTCGTTATGAATAGTTCATAAAATGTGCAAATTATTTGCGCAACGAAAGTATAATGAGCTTGATAAATGTTAGACCTTTATAGTATGATAGTGAGTAGGTTATACTCAGTAGTATATTGTAGATTCTAAGGAAGCTTGTCTCTTGTCGCACTGATTGGACAATTAAAGATCTGTTGGTTAATGTTGATATTAAACTATGTATTTTGGCTAAAGAATGCAAAATGGCGTTCTTGAGTGATTTCTTTGAATAAGAGATCCGTTGTGATTTCTTTGTTTGAAATGGCCCTAAATTTTGTATTCTGCTAAGATCACAGTTTGATAAATTAGATTATAGAGCCTATTGTAGACTCAAATAAGCTTTCCGGAAATCCATGTTTTCTGTTTTTGATATCAGTCAGATTGTCTGGTTTTTATCGAAGTATAGAGAATACATATTTGTCAGTAGGGTCAGTGGGAGCGTATAAATTTCTTTCTAGTATTATATATCCTAAGTCCTATTTTCTCCGTGGAAGCAATGAGAGTAGTAAAACTATCTGTATGATAGTTAGTATAACTGTTTGACAGTTAACGTGTCTTTTATATATATAGTGTTAATCTTTCGTAAAGGATAATTCCTTTGTCGAAAGAGATATTGATTAGAATGTCTAGTCAATATTATGCATCATAGGATGATGGCCTGATGAATACTGTATTATGTGCGATTATAGATATTAGTTTAATCGTGATTGTTACGATTTATTTTGATATACTGTAGACCATATGATAGATCTTGAAACATGTTCTTTGTGATTTTTGAGATGATAAGAACGCGTTTCTTATACATGGAGAATTTAGTCAGCAACTATAAGGTCAGATTAGTTTTGATTCTAATTATGACATATAAAGTCAAAAAAGATACAGTGGGAGTGTCACCGTTTATTCTACTAAACTAGTGGAATCAGTTGCAACTTATGAAGTATTAACTTTATGAAGTTGCATAGTGACCCTAAAGATTAGAAGTTTTGATATTAGTTTTGTGCTTGCGGTTGTCTTATAGTGTTTGGATTTGATCTCTAAGTACATAGACAACTCAGTAGCTATAGAACAATACTGATATAACGTCTGAGTCATATTGATATGGAATTTGGATTCTAAAAAATATGAATGATGCAAGTTAAGGAAAATGGTTGAGTTTGTTGGACAGACTCGGTTTGTTAAAGCATGCTTACTTGTTGTTGTCTACCTCTTGAGTGCTGGTGAGCTCTTGAGGGCCATGAGTATGAGATACACATTGAGATGTGTATATGATACCGTGGACTGACACTAGAGTAAGTGGGAGAAATTATTAGGGTTGGTGCTCCGAGTGCCAACTCGTATCGTATTTATGTCTACGAGCAATTGTATTTTCCATAATATTGCTAATTTAACGGTAGCACCCTTGTCTTTCGTACGCTTATTCGATCTAATTGTGATTAGATATCTGATTACGATTAGATCAAAACTGAATCTGGTTAAGTGATATTGCGCAGTTATAACGCAGTTTGTAATTGATATTGGGAAATGCACTATTAGTTGTATATCCTTAAATAAAGTTCCTGGTCAAGATTTGCTAACACGGATCGGTTAGTAAAATCCGTTGAGACCAGTACATCTCGTATATTGTGACTTGGTCCGATGGTTTATCCCAGTGAACGATGAGTCTCGGGAGACTCGTATACACATGTAAGTGTTTATTTGATAAGACACTGAACGACTTAATGAAGGTTTGCTAATAGATGGTACACCAACGTCAATAAGAGCCTTCTCGAGTTGAGCGAGTATAATGGTCCTTCGACTTGAGATACCACAGTGGGATATATGATTTATCCTCCATACTTTGATGGTAGTCACTTCAACGATCTATTCATGATCAGACCTCCACCTCTTCGTTGGGTGTAGACTGATGCTCATGATATAAAGTGCGTATCAAGATAGGATCAGCCAGTCCTGTGTATAGGGCATAGGCATCAATCACATGTTTACGATATAGTAAATCCATGGTCGTGGTATAACGTCGGAAACTAGTTCCGAGTATTATTTAGAGATCGTAAATTAAAAGTCGACTGTATTATACCGAACGGATTTGACGTTCTCATCTATATCCCGGGTAAAATACGGATAGCCTGTGACGGAGGGATTATACGTATGTAATGACCTCGACTTGCATAGTTTAGCGAGATTATCCGTGGTCGTCATAATCCATGAGTGGGTGGATTATGGACACATAATCAGATTTCGTGACGGATAAACCTAAACTTAGAGAGTCCCACAATATGAAGTGTACTAGTTGAGCACTTGAGCAACTCGATATGAATAATACGAATTATTCATAATACTTCACTAGATTAAATGAGTTAATTCGGATCGTTTAATCGGTTTAATGATAACACATGTAATTAGGAGATTTTATCCACTAATAATTATTGTGCATTTGTATTTGATACATAATACGATTAGATACACATTAATTATTTGTCAAATGAGATTTTGACACATGCCATAAATATATGTATTTATTATTTAATGTAAATAAAATACATATATGTTTATTATTTAATTATCTAGTTATTTAAATGTTAAATAATTAAATAATTAAATTTTCAAACTTTATCCAATTTTCATTATGCATTTGATACATGGTGATATTTTATTGGAACATTTGGCATGACTTACGATACATTTTATTTATGTCCAATTTTGATTGGATAATTATAAAGTTAAATTGGCATTTTATTTGATAAATTAAAAATGGACAAATTTGCCCCTCCATCTTGTAAAAGTCGGTCATGGTGGCTTTATAAAGAAAAATTGTTTCTCTTTCTTCTCTAATGAAGCTATTACCGAGAACCTCAAACAATAAACATGGAAAATGGGTTTTCATTTTTGGCTTGATGTTTCAAGCAAACAAGTGAAGAAAAAAAATCAGGAAATGGCTTATGGAATTTGGATTTTAAGAGGTAATCTTCAAATCCCTAAAGTTTGGAAATTTGATTTTTCTTTCTTGATTTCTTAGAAAATTTCTAGGGTTTCTTTACTTGTCAAAATTTAGGGCTTTTGTTTGAAGTTAAAGGAGAATGAAGTTTAGGCATGTGTGAAGTAGATTTTGGAACTAATTAGTGTAATTTATTTCCAATTTGTTCAAATTATTGTTGGATAATATTATTTCCATTCTAGAGTTATTGATCCGCTCTAAATAGCCTAGAATTTTTCTTGGGTTGTTCATGTGTGGTGGGACTCAATTAATGTTGGATTAATTTGATTAATCTTGGTAAAATTGGATTTAAAGCATAAAAAATGGATAATTCCAGTTTGCTGATCAGATCTGTTAAAACTGGAATTTTTGGGATGCACTTGTTGTGTTATGAATGTAATGGATGTGTTTTGGGAGTTGGCATAATTGCCGAAAAGTGTTTCCAAGTTGAAATAAGCGAAAACAGCCAAAAATGGCGTTACCGGGTGGATTTTGAGCCAACCGGATGGCGGCTATCCAAACAATGAATCTGTCACTGTTCGGGCAGCCCGTGAACTGTCCTGATACTATTGGATCTGACCTGGGCAGTTTCTATAAGTTTCAGGTAGTCGGTTTGATCAAAAACGCATTTTAGGCAATTTTGTGGAAAAACCATTTTCGTAAAAGTTTCGTGATGTTTCCATAAAGTTTATATTAATATTTGATATTGAATAAATAGGTTTAGGTGAAATATGAATAAATTATTCATATTAGATATTGAATAATTTATTCGATATTTTGAAAAAATTTTAAAATACGATTTTCGACCCACACTTCCGCTGAGCCCCATCGCCCAAAACCCCAACAAGGAGCTCACATGAGTAAGATGAATCATACGGTCCTACCTTAAGAAGCATGAAAGAGATATATTGAATACTTCAAACGAGAAGATGGTGAAGTGTTCGGAATAGATCTTATCACTAAAATGCCTATTGGAATCTAATTCTTTCCAGAATGCATTGTTTGGATCAAAGTTCTTGGTTCAAATCTGCTAGATAAAGAGTTTCTTATCTGGTTCGATGTTTACCAACAAGCTAAAAGGCCTCAGATACTTCTAGATAGTGTTTGGTTTAAGAGATTGACAAAACTATACACTACCATCCCGGTGTTGTTCTCATCAACATGAGTCCAACCAAACTTTGAGTCTATTAGAAAGACGTTATCTTTTTTTTGGCCAGATTCTCACCAAGACTTCACTCATCCATTGCCTCTATGGAAGAATGAAGAATTTTTTTTATTAAGCTACCCTTCAAGCTTAATGAGGATATTAATCCTACTAAGGCGTCTCACATTGGGATGACACATTCAGACCTTACTTTGGCCTAAAATGAATATAATCAGTTGCTATAGCAGGGATTAATTGAGCCCACAAACTCTTTGGGCTTGCCAAATATTTTATGTGGAAAAATGGTTAGAGAAAGTCAGAGGGAAAAAGAGATTGGTAATTGACTACAAGCTACTTAATGTCTTTCTCGAGGATGACAAGTTCCCACCGCTAAAGGTCAACTCACTGTCTGTTCATATATGCGCAATCTATATTTTCTCAAAATTTGATCTAAAAATAAGTTTTTGGCAACTGGGTATAAGCCCAAAAGATAGGCCCAATATAGTTTTTTGCATACCTAATGCCCATTACCAATGGAAATTTATGTCATTTGGGCTTAAGGTAGCTCCATCACTGTTCCAGAAGGCCATGTCAAAGATCTTCCAGCCCATTCTATACCACGCTCTAATCTATATTGATGACATCTTGCTTTTCTCAAATATTTGAAATCCCACCAGGATATACTTTTGCAGTTTAAAGATATTATGGATAGATATGAGATCATGCTTTCAGAAAAGAAGATCTAGATAGGACAATGTTATATCGACTTTTTAGGAATGAAATTTAAAAATGGATGATACTGACCTGGAAAGCAAATTGCACATGAACTCTTACATTTCACGGAAGAAAACTTCTTAAAGAAGAAACTTCAACAGTTTCTTAGGATAATTAATTATCTCAAAGAGATCTTGCAACATGTCACCGTCCACATCATTCAGTTGTCAAATATGCTAAAGAAGAATGCACCAATATGGAGACTAGTACAGACGGAAGTAATGCGCCCACTAAAACAGGTCACTCGGGATCCATATGCTCTAAAGATTCCTACAGATGGGCAATGTATCTTACAGATGGATGCCAGTGATGAATATTATGGAGCAATACTTTTAGAGATGACACATGGAAAAGAATCTCTTTGTGGTCACGCAAGCGGTAAATTCAGTCAGAGAAGCATTATCATACTGAGAATAAAGAAGCTTTAGATGTAAAGTATGGAATCAAACGTTTTAAGTTCCATTTGGTCGACCATTATTTCCTGGTTAGATTAGACAATTCATCTTTTCCCAGGATTTTTGACTTTCAGAACAAGTCATTTCCAGTAAAGCAATTGCTTCGCTTGAAAGAATGGTTTGTAAAGTATCAAGTTATTGTAGAATTTACTACTATGAGATTTCATGATGAGGTATTATGTGGTGTGGTGCCTATGCTTGACTGTCATATATTATTAGGTGGTTCATGGAATTATGATAGACAAGCGTGACATCATATTGAGAGGAATATGTACATTTATGTCAAAGAGGGGAGGTCAATGATTCTTTCTCTTTTAACACCACAACAAGCCTATGTAGATCAATTAATAATGAAGAGGAGAAGTGAGGTTGAAAGAGGAAAAAAGAAAAAGTGGCTGAGTGCTTAGAAAATAAAGTTGCTATTGATGATGTGAATGAAAAAGAAGAAAATATGAGCATGGTAATGACTGAGAAAGTAGTGAAGAATGAGTGTGATGCAAAATTTATTGATGTTGCCGAGGTGGATGACTTAACTGTTGCTACTGATGATGAATTTGTAACTCAATGCATGGTTAAATGTATTGATGTTGAAACTACATGTGTAACCAAATGTGTTGAAAGTTTTGAGCATCTAATTGAGAGTAATGAGTCGGAAAACACTTGGATAAACATTTTTGAGAGTTTATGAGTATTGAGCATGTAAGATTTGTTATGAATGAGATTAAGAATGTGAATATAATTATGAATCTCAATGGGACGGAGATTAAAATTAAAAGAGAGTATGAAAAAGAGAATGGGAAAATGAGGAGAATGAATAATCTTTATTTTCCCAACATTGACACTTATATTCCTTGTGCTTATTCTTTGTTCCAAGATTATTGTCCAATTGATTTTATCATCACTATCTATGATTCAGGTGCAAATTCGAGGATGAATCCTTTTCAAGAGAGGGGGAATGATATGATCCAGAATTGGCTTGGTCAAATTGATGTATTTGAGTAATTTTGGTGGATTTGGAAGATTCATTGGATTCTAGAGCTTGGGCCATGCATGAAACTTTATGAAGGCTTTATTATTTATAAGACATATATGAAATGGATATTGTACGTGCATGGACTGCCTTGATTAATTTTGATCTTAATTTCTGAATGATGCATTCGCAATGATGAGATTTGCACAGGCTTCATATTTTAGCCGTAAATTTCCTATCCAATATCCGATTTTGGTGATTCAAGTTGCACTGGAAAGAAGACTCAAAGACTTACAACTTTATAGTTCACATCAAAATCAAATTCAGATTCCTTCTTGGACGAAATGCAGACGCAATCTATCCCTATAAATTTTATATTTTATGATTTTTAAAATTATGTTATGTTTAAGCGTTAGACTGAACTTTAATTAAATTAGAAAGATCATGCATGAGAATTTGAAGGCTTTTATGTGTTATTGAATTTATTTTACTAGGGTTTTATTATGTTTGGATAGATTTAGGGTTAGCCACATATTTAAAGGGACATTATTCATTGTAATTGATAATTAATTAACAACATTTTTTTATCAAAACAAAGTGACCTATGTCATCATGAGGCAGTGGATTCTTCCTTGATTTTACGGAATAAAATCTTATCAACGTGTGGCAAGATTTGTGGCTCTGTATCACTGTTCAAGATTCTGTAAAGAAATAGAGAAAGATTCTTAAAAGCAAGGTTCAAGGGTTGGATTTGATCTTGGAATGATTTTGTTCTTATAAAATCAAGATTCACGATTCTTGGGGCTTAGAACATGTGGATGGGTCTTCTTGAAATCAGACACAAGAAAGTTTTTATCATTAGCACATGTCGTATATTAGAATTGGAGTTATAATGGTCTAAACCAATGGACATGAGCAAGGGAAGCTCATATAAACATGTGGGTATTCATTGGAGCGAATACTGAATGACTCACATGTGATTCCTAATAGTTGGAAGTGTAAACCATCGTTAATAGGAATCTCCTCAAGTCGAGTAACATATGTGATCATTTGACTATATGATAACATTGATTTTGTGTGTGATCCTCCACACTTTGATGCCATATATGTCAGAGATCTTTCATGTTTTGACTGCTAGATGTTCGTTGGGTATGGGTCGATGCACTCGTTAATCAAATGTGTTTTAAGATAGGAAATGTCGGTTTGTATATGTACCATAAAAGGTTAAAATATCCATGTTAGTGAGTCATGATTCTTAAGACTTTAGCCAAAGCCGATCACCTAAGGGTTGATGGCATATATATCAGAAATAATGTTCTGATTAGTTTGTATAGAATCGTAGACATGTTGACAATATGAGATGTGTGTCTTGGAAACTTGACGGTGTAATCTATGTTTCATAAGCACAACTTGAATAGCCTATGACAGATGGATTGTTAAACATATGTGATGAAATTTACTTGTATAGTTCAGAATTATCGTTCATATTCTTCGTCATTTCAGAGGTGGCCGAATTGCGTACATATGATCTAGGCTTATATGACTGTAATATCCAAAAAAATTTGTAACAATTCTGAAAAGTTTCTGAATAAAGTTTAGAATTTGAAACTGAATGATATTAAAAAATAAGAGTTTATGTATTGGAAAATAGATTGGAACTTTTAAAATGAAGCTTCGTCGCGTTGGAAAATGCGTGGTTTCAAGAACCGGTTACGCGATTTCTGTTTATATCGTTATAGACGTAAAAGTTTGTTTCATCTATAAAAATAGAAAACAAACTCCGATTGAGCTGATTCTTGAATCATCAGACTTATTTTTCGAAATGAAAAACTTTTGTGTTGAATACTTTTCAAAATTTGTATAAGAAAGACTTCAAAAATATGAATTTCTTTGAAAGCCCTATGACAGAGACCTAGAAGTAATTTCGTGGAGGTCAGATTGTAATTTCCAAATTTTTTCTATAAATACCTTGAAGTTTGTTGGAATTACAAAAATGACATAACCTCACCAAATCCCTCACACGACCCCCGTCCCCAAACACAATTTGGAAGACCCTTGGTCGTGCTGGTGGTCTGCCAATCATCTTTGGCCGGTGCGTCCAGCCAGAGGGGTGCGTCGGCCATCCCTCCGTCTTGTGGTGGCCGGCGGCAGCTCAGATTGCTGGCGAACGACAAAAAGAGAGAGAAATATATGCGGTAAAGGATTTCCCGTTCCTGACTCGTTGTTTGGTTTAACGGCCCAAGCCACCTGCTAAATTGAAGCTCTAAAAGAGTACTACAAATTGAAGGTGACCGATTTTTTGTTCTTGCACATTTGCATATAAAATGAGGAAGAAAGTTATAGTGAATAGTGACATTTGAATGAACAATAGTTCTGATCGAAATTTCATCGATTCGAGCGCGTTCGTCGGATCATTTGGAGTCTGTATATGCTTCAAAATCTTAGTAAGAACTTCCGGTAAAAACTCGCTAATTTTAAGTTTATCGTTAAATGTTCATATGTTTCTAATAGCTTTATAGAGTAGCGTAATTGTATGAATTGAATTGTTTGAGTATGATATATTGAATATGTGTATTTGGTAGAATCTGAGCGAAAAAATGAATTGGATCTATCCGATAGATTATGCTAGTTTTCGATAAAAAATGGATTTTTTCATATATTGATGTGTTTTTTTATTGTAATGATATATATGAGATATATATGATGATACAATAATGAATAGGTAAATTCGGGTAGGTTCGGAGGGTTCAGGACCCTTTCGTAGTATTTGTGGAAACATTTTCGGAAGATTTTCCAAAAACATGTAAATGAAAGATTTAAGTTAACTGATGGATTGGATTATTTTATAATGATATTTTAAGATTAATAGAACTGAAAATATTAAAATCAGACTTGATTTGATTGTCCCGGAAAGATTCGAAATTTTATCTTAGTTAAGTCGAGAATTTCGTAAGTCGTGATTCTGATGGTATTTCATTATTTATTTTAGCAGACTTGAACTAGAACCTAGAGTGTTCGCGAAACCAGGTAAGTAACCATGCAATGAGTACTTGAATTGTTGCTTTGTGTTTAAACATATATAGAGATAATTGAAATATTTATGTTATAACAATGATTGTTGAGAATTGGTTTTGAGAATAAAGTTCGAGATTATAGGTAGTTAAGTTAATCAACTATCACAGATATGGATGTTTATGTTATTTCTGTGATGTGAAATAAGATGTTAGATGAGGTTAATGTTTATATATATGTATGTATTCATGTACGTAAGTGTATGAGCCTATAATGGTATGGATATGTATATGTGAATGAATATGTATATGTATAAGTATATGAACCCATATTTGTATAATATATGGGATGATAAGATAAATGTAATTTGAGTGTATAAAATTGCTAAAGATAACAAGTCATAATTTTTGAATTTGTATTAGCACGTGTGGATGTGCGTTATTGGAATAAGTTTGTTATTGACTAATGCATATGATTTAGCTGTATAGAGGTTGGGTTGGTATAAACTAAGTCTTTCCTGAGTAATATAAGCGCCTGATTGATAGGATACATATATGAATGAAAACATATATATATAAGAGTTCTGAAACAGATTATGTTTGATAGATAAGTAAAAGATATGAGGACTGTTAAAGGCTAGGGTATATGAATTCGAAGTAATGTGTACATTCATATGTTTGATGTATATACGTATGTGTATCATTATTCTGATGATAAAACAATGTTCGTCATGTATGTGTTTGTGTATAAGAAATTGTGTTGTGACTTTGTGTTACGTGATATGTGCACATGTGTGTATGTTTAATTAGTTGATGATTTCGTGGTATAGTAGTCGAGCTTGTTAGAAATCCGTTAGGACGACATTCATCTTATACATATTCTAAAATAGGTAATGAGTCTCATACGATCATTGTATGTGTAAGCCAGCCATATGTATGTATTGTTTGGTTATGTGTTCTCTGAGGTATTGCTTGTTATGTATGCTTCGTTGTCGGTTGCACGATGATTGTAAGTATGTTTGAGTGTATCTGTGTGCATGTTAGAATCTGTGATATGTATGAACTGTGTATGATACTGTAGAAAGAATGAATGACTTAGAAACTGGTGTGTGTATAAGATGTTATAAAGTATATTTACTAAGTTTGTTATAGTATGTGCATATATTATGAAAGAGACTGAATGCGTTTGTGAGCTTCTGGTATTAGACATGTCTCCAAGTATGAATTCTAAAACTGGGTTTGCATGAATGTAAGAGAAGTGAACTATGGTTTCTGAATTGATATGTGTGAATGTATAGGTCACGAATGCAAGTTATTGTAAGGCTATCGGAATCAAAGAAGTTTGTTTGACTTACCGATATAATGATATTTCAAAGATTTTTATTCGTGGTAAAGTATAAATATGTGACTGCATGTTTCACGTGATTGATATGGATTCAATATTAAACGATGTACTTTGTGATATACGAATTCTTTCCTTGTGTGCTTTAGATGTTTTGCTACTAGATTGACATGTAATAACTACGTAAATATGAGGACTTGACATTGTAATAATAAAGGATAATAAAAAGTTGATAAATCTAAACTTGTAACAACTTGGTAATTCTGAAAAGTTGCTGATATGCTTGACTTGTATGTTTTGTTTGTAGTATGAGCATGGTTGGTTACTGAGTTTTTATAACTCACACTAAACCAGTTTGCTAGTTTTACAGGTTGGCTACTAGATGGGTCAACCACTTCATCTTTGGAAGTCACGCTTGGGACGCAGATCACCCAAGTGACCGGCGTAAACACACACGTATAACGCAAGCGCACGTATCGTTCAAGTGTATAAAAAGTATCGATCCCACGAGGACTTAAAACCTTATCTATTAATTTTTGAGGTCAAATGATTACTAGTATCTAACAGGTTGTTTGATAGATTTGAAATGGTGACGATTCTAAATTTTAAAAAAAAAAGTAAAAAAAATTGTTCGAAAGAAGGTTTTAAGAAAATTCAATATTAAAAACTATCTAGGGTTGTGATTTCTTCCAATATTATTTAAGATGAAGTGGTTATCTTAAAGTTGGTAAAATATTGATTTATTAACCTGGAACACTAAATTATGTAAAAGCCTATTCCGATGGTCAATTACAAATACCTAGTATAATCCAATTGAACCATATGTCCATGTCAACCAAATTACCTAGATTTATTAAGATTAAGTTCCAATTTGGCTACCCCCGCCCGACAAGTATATTCCTATCCTGTAAGGAAATCTATTAAAGGGTTATCTATCCTCAAGGAAGATCGTGGGCTATTGAGTCTAAGGTCTTAAACTTAAAATCCCTATGTCTAGTTCATTTTAAGTTTACCTAGTCAATTTTATTAGTGGACAGTTAATAAAAAGCATTAAGATTAAGACTCAATAAATAATATTTATATTACCTAAACTATAATTTAACCCCTTATAAACCGGTGATATTGGATTTCATCACAACCCTAGATAACTAATTTAGTTACAACACATAACTAGGGTTAGTAAAATAAAAGACATAAAGTAAAAATGCCAAAAGTAAAATGCGGTAAAGTAGAAATTGAAAAGTAAAAAAAATAAAATGAAATGCTAAGGTAAAATGAATTACTTTTACTATTTACTATTTTAGATATCTCCCATAAAATAATATATAAACTTGTGATAATATTACCAACCAGCCATATAGGCGGTAACCTGATTAAGTCAAATTAAGTCCAACCAGCCATTAAGGCGGTAATATTTGTCCATAATCCAGCATAAAGGCGGAACCAAAATAAACCAGCCATAAAGGCGGAACCAAATTAAATTACCAACCGACCAATCTGGCGGTATCCTTGATTAGTCAGGTTTAAACCAGATTAAAATGAATTACCAATCGACCAATATGGCGGTATCATTTTTAAGTCAAATTTTAAATAGTGAATATATTATTTTTAAGGGAGATTAATCTAAATAGTAATAGTAAAAGAATTACCTTTCACCTTAGCAGAGGGAAGTTACCTCCTCATGGTTGAATAGTAAAAACTGTAAAAATAAAGAAAGTAAATTACTATTATTACAGAACGTAATTAAAATTAAATTACAAAACTTAAATTAAAAGAAACTAGAGAGAAGACTCCCTATTTACATCAAAGAAATGAGAGAGAATGGTACAACTGAAATTGAAATCTCGAGCTCAATTTATAGGCCTCGGTGGGCTCTGGGCTTCGCGACTCTAAGACCTTTGGCGTCGCGACGCCAACTTCTTTTGGTCGTGGCATGCTGAGGTGATGACACGTGGCGATTCTGGATAAGGTGATAAGGTGACACATGGCAAGGTGGTTGGAGCTCAATTATTGTGACACGTGGCGGCTTCTGATTGGTCGGCTCAGATTCTTATATGCCACGTGTCAGATACGGATAAGTGAGTCAATGATTGATGCCGACGTGGCAACACGTGGCAAAGTGACTGTCGGCATCGTAGGATGATGACACGTGGCACGTCGCATGTTAGCAGATCGACTGTGATGGTGACACGTGGCACGACGCACGTTAGCAAAGTCAAACTTCTCAAAATCTGACCCGTTGACCCGGCGCACGTTAGCAGTTTTGGTGCATGTTAGGCGTCGTGACGCGCCCAAATTACCAAAATGCCATTTTTGTGAATTTTCACTGTTTTGCACAAAACACCTCCAGAATGTCCTGAAACTTTATTTATCTACAAAATAACACAAAACACATCAAAATATTCACAAAACTCAAGAAACTATACCAAATATTAGGTTAAATGAGTGGGAAATAGTGATAGATTTACCACTCATCACACCCCCAAACCTAACATTTTGCTAGTCCTCGAGCAAAATACAGAGTAAAATAACATAATAAAATTTAATTAAGCCACTTTCGTAGGGATCACAGTTGCATTTAGCGTATGCAACAAGCCTTTAAACCCATAGGTGTCCCTAGTGGACGAGTTGTAGTCTCGTGAGGGTTTACAGCAATGATACCCACAAACATTTTATATGAATAAAAAGGTAGTGAAACTAAATCACATAAAGCCTTACCGATATAATGTTCTCCAATGGTGCATGTGACAGTGAAACTGCCAGGATCTTTCAAATTCGGGTGAAGTTTCCTCTGAATGATGGCGCTGCATTCTTCCGTTAATGGTACTGTCTTGTAGTCTCCCAATCTTCGTTTTCCTGAAAGAATGTCTTTCATGAATTTTACATAGCTGGGCATTTCTTCCAAGGCTTCTGCAATTGGAATGTTGATGTGAAGCTTTTTGAACACCTCCAGGAATTGAGCAAACTGCTTGTCCATTTTTTTTTTTCTGAAGTCGTTGAGGAAAAAGTGGAGGTGGAATGATCTGTTCTTTTTCCTTTGCTTCTTTTTCCTTCATTTGTGGAACATCATCTTTTGGAATTTCTTCTTTTTCCTTGATTCCAACATCTTTGTTGATTTCAGTACCGCTTTTCAAAGTAATTGCTTGACATTGCTCATTCCCTCGGTTCCTTGGATTTGGTTCTGTGTTACTGGGAAGATTACCTGGCGGTCTGTAACTCTGAGCATTAGCCAGTTGTCCGATTTGATTCTCCAGTGCTTTGATGGAAGCTGATTGGCTCTGAAAGATAGCATCGTACTTGTTTAACTGGGCCAGCACTTATGCTATTCCTGGTTCATTTGCATGCTCCTGGCTTTTGTTATGTTGCTGGAATCCAGGTGGTGGATAGTTCTGCTGTTGGAATCCAGGTGGTGGATTGTTCTTTTGCCCTAAATTGTTTCCCCATGAAAAATTAGGATGATTCCTCCACCATGGGTTGTAGGTGTTGGAATATGGATTGTTCCCATATCTGTTGAAATTGTTGACATAATTCACCGTTGTGGGAACACAAAAACTGGGCGACGCATGCTGTTCCGGGCTCGCGGCCCGATTGGGAGTACGGAGTAGCCCGCGGGGGACTAAACCAGAGAATAATGGAGTGCCACCCGGTGTGAACCGGGAAAATGAGATTTAAGGCCGCACTCACCCCTCGCAAGGGAAGACCTCAAACAGTTGGGTTCAGAATGGTCCTTTACTTATGCCACTTGTAATAAAATGATTTGTGCAATAATCTAACCAAGCCTAAGCAACATATTTCCAAGGATGATTACTCCTAAGTTCGCATGCATACATCAAAAAGTTCATCTAAATTTACATGTAACACATCTTCATATTTACATACAACCTATATCCGAATTTGTATACAGCCTATTTGCATATAATCCATGCCTCAATTTGCATACAGCATAATTGCATATAATCTATGTCTCAATTCACATGCATGAAGATAAATTAACATACGGTAAGCAGACAAGTTAATAAACACATTGTACTCATACATGTGGGGAATACAGATGAACGACAAATGCACAATCTTGCGTAATACAGAGAAACAATCAGGTTCATCATACGAAGGGATAACTACTAGGGACAATTATGCACGAAATCTGATGAAAAAGGACTCAGTTCAGTGGGTGCGCGTTCGTGTAGCGTTCGTAAACGCGTTCGAACGGTAAACAGAAGGTTCGCGTCCGTATAGCGTTCGAGAACGCGTTCGAATGGAACCAGACCTGATGCATGATGAAACTAAGAAAATGTGTGCGCGTTCGCGTAGCATTCGAGAACACGTTCGAATGGTAAACAGAAGGTTCGCGTTCGTGTGGCATTCGAAAATGCGTTCGAACGGAACCAGACCTGATGCATGATAAAACTAAGAAAATGCGTGCGCGTTCGCGTAGCGTTCGAGAACACGTTCGAACGGTAAACAGAAGGTTCGCGTTCGTGTGGCGTTTGAGAACGCGTTCGAACGGAACTAGATCTGATGCATGATGAAACTAAGAAAATGCATGCGCATTCACGTAGCGTTCGAGAATGCATTCAAACGGTAAACAAAAGGTTCGCGTTTGTGTGGCGTTCGAGAATGCGTTCGAACGGAACCAGACCTGATGCATGCAACACATACATAGACAAATAAATCCACAATGTAGGACCTCACATATCTGATTGAACTCATCTCGCATCCAATCGAATATACACTTTCCAGCGCGGCAAAGCATCGTGGTAAATGATTTTAACCTCTCAAAATAGAGGACCTTTAATCGCACTTACTAAGCCTATGCGCAAACAACACAATATATACATAAAGAAGTAAAGACAACGATATCGGACTTCGTGTATCCGATTGAACATATCTCACATCCAATCAAATATACATTATCCGGCGCGGCAAATCATCGTGGTAAAAGATTTTAACCTCTCAAAATAGAGGTCCTTTAATCGCACTTACTAAGCCCATGCGCTTTATCTCATCATAATGCATATAAAAATAGAAACAACGATATCGGACTTCGTATACCCGATTGAACACATCTCACATTCAAACGAATATACATCATCCGGCGCGGCGAAGCATCGTGGTAAAGGATTTTAACCCCTTTGAAATAGAAGACCTTTAATCGCACTTACTAAGCCCATGCGCTTGACTTCATCATTACTCAAACAAGTAAGATGCAGAAAATAAATGACGACAATAAACAAATCAAGATAAAATAAAGTATGTGCCGTGTACTCAAGTGTTATGTGGAGTTGTATCCCGAGTATAGATCATACTACCATCCATTCGGAATCGGCTATGAAATTTATGTCATGGTTTCCATCCTATATACCACGAGATGCGACACATCTTTCATTCATTCAAGGGCCACAATCATGCACTAATAAAAGACTCTCATGCGACAAAAATGAATAAAACAATAAAAAATATAGATGGAAATAATATGGAAAGTACCCTCAGGTCTAACCTTTTATGTCGACTCTCGGAAGTACGGTGTACGGTAGTCGAAAAATGGGGGGAATGCTCCGCAACTCCTCCGGTTCACAGGTTCACGCCTTTCCTCGTTGTTGCACTGCTCAAGCCACTGTTTTGACTCCGATTCACTGTTGTTTCGACTCCGATTCGCTGCTGTATTGCTACTGTATTTCTGATGTATTTTGGTCACTGTTTTTGGTGTTTTAGGCTACTGTTTTTGGGTGTTTCTAAAGGCTTTAAGTGCAGTTTTTTTGGTTGTTGTTTTAGGGATTAAAATGCAGTTTTCTAGTTACTGGTTTAGGTGATTTAGGGGCTATTGGTGGATGGTGTTTAGGGTTGTGATTTCGGTAATGCAAGGGTGTTTTGGGGGGTGCTGTTTTCGGTTATGGAGAGTGTTTAAGGGCTGTGATTTTTTTCGTATATGGCGTGAATTGAGAGAGCTTTTTGTTTGCTGTGTGTGCGTAAGTTGGCTAGGGGTCTCAAGGGTTGGAATTGAGTTTCTTTTATAGGCAAAGGGCTAGGGCTACTCCTTGCTTGACAAGGAAAGTGATTTGGCATTAATGGGGGATATGATTTGGTGTCATGTAAGGAAAGCCTAAGATTTAGGGGGGACAAAATTAGTTCAAATTAGGAAGTCAATATATTTAGTTTGTGTTATTTTGGCATAATATTTGTTAAGTTAGGAATACAATATTCTTGATTAGGAATATAATTGGTTGATTGATTTTAATGTTTTATTTAATTTGGTATATGATTTAATTAATATTTTATTTAATTCCCCATGTGTTAAATAAGTGTTTTATTAATTGAGATGTGTTTTATGGGCTTTGGTGGGCTAATTGGGCTTGGGCGTGAGGCTAGCAGCAAAACCAGAAATACCGACGCCGTTCGAACGCTACACGAACGCCCGTAATCTGTTTGACGTTCGACCGTGGTCACGAACGTAGCATGAACGAAAAACAGTGAACTTGTGAAATGAATCTGATGACATGCTCGTTCTGAATTTCCCCTTCCGACGTCCGTTTCCAGCGACTTCCGTGACTTAAAAGGTAGTGTCTCCAAATGAGACTCATCATAGGGACTTATGCAAAATGCAGTGCCTACAACATTCTCTTCAAGTTGGTTCGACTCTGGTGCTCCTCCATATGGTGAACTTGTGGATCCAGTGGTAAGAGTCTCCATGAATTTGCATATCTGATCTAGCTTGGCGTTGACTGCTGTATTGGCTCCACTTTCATAAATTCCTGCAATTCTTTGGATCATGCTTCTTTCTGTTGGCCACAAGAAATTGTTGTTGGCCATTTCTTCGATTAGTTCCCAGGCTTGATCTTCTCATTTCGCCATTAAAGCTCCTCCAGCAGCAGCATCGATTGTGGTTCTCATTATTCCAGAAAGTCCATTATAGAATGTTTGGACTTGAAGCCATTTTGGAATCTCATAGTGAGGACATTTCCAGAGCAAATCTTTGTACCTTTCCCAAGCTTCGTAAAGAGTTTTTGAGTCTTGTTTTACAAATGATGTGATGTCATTCCTCAGTTTTCCAGTTCTGGCTGGTGGAAAGTACTTTGCAAGAAATTTGGTGGCTAAAGTGTTCCAAGTTGTGATAGAACCTGCTGGTAGTGAATGTAGCCAAGCTTTAGCTTTGTCCTTCAAGGAGTATGGGAAAACACGCAATCTCATTGTTTCTTCAGCTTCTCGGTTTTAATTGAAAGTGCCGCAAACTTCCAGGAAGTTGCTGATGTGGGCTTTAGGATCTTCAGTTGCATTCCCCCCAAACTGAACTGATTGCTGAATCATCTGAATGCATGTTTTGATGTCACTCGCATTTGCTGGTAAGGGAGGAAGTACAATGCAAGAAATGAGTCTGTCAACCACCGGAATGGTTCTGTCTCGAATGGGAATTTGTGGTGCAACCTCCAAAGGTTCAGGTTCCATGTTGACTAAAGCTTCTTGGCCTTCTCGCATTTCCCTTCTCAACTGTCTGATGGTTCTTTCAATTTCCGGGTCAAGCGGTCGGAGTTCAAAGCTTATGGTTCGTCTCATGAAGTTTCTGAGAACCTGAAACACAAGAAAACAAAAACAATAAGTAAAAATAAAATTAGATACAAGTAAAAGTATCTAACCTCAAAACTAATAGTGAAAGATAAATAAGTCCCCGGCAACGGCGCCAAAAACTTGACCGGCGTAAACTCACGCGTATAACGCAAGCGCACGTATCGTTCAAGTAGTATAAAAAGTATCGATCCCGCGAGGACTTAAAACCTTATCTATTAATTTTATGAGGTCAAATGATTACTAGTATCTAACAGGTTGTTTGATAAATTTGAAATGGTGACGATTCTAAATTTAAAAAAAAAAGTAAAAAAAAATGTTCGAAAGTAGGTTTTAAGAAAATTCAATATTAAAAACTATCTAGGGTTGTGATTTCTTCCAATATTATTTAAAGATGAAGTGGTTATCTTAAAGTTGGGTAAAATATTGATTTATTAACCTAGAACACTAAAATATGTAAAAGCCTATTCCGATGGTCAATTACAAATACCTAGTATAATCCAATTGAACCATATGTCTATGTCAACCAAATTTCGAGGATTTATTAAGATTAAGTTCCAATTTGGCTACCCCCGCCCGACATGTATATTCCTATCCTGTAAGGAAATCTATTAAAAGGTTATCTATCCTCAAGGAAGATCGTGGGCTATTGAGTCTAAGGTCTTAAACTTAAAATCCCTATGTCTAGTTCATTTTAAGTTTACCTAGTCAATTTTATTAGTGGCCAGTTAATAAAAAGAATTAAAATTATGACTCAATAAATAAATATTTATATTACCCAAACTATAATTTAACCCCTTATAAACCGGTGATATTGGATTTCATCACAACCCTAGATAACTAATTTAGTTACAACACATAACTAGGGCTAGTAAAATAAAAGACATAAAGTAAAAATGCCAAAAGTAAAATGCGGTAAAGTAGAATTTGAAAAGTAAAATAAAATAAAATGAAATGCTAAGGTAAAATGAATTACTTTTACTATTTACTATTTTAGATATCTCCCATAAAATAATATATAAACTTGTGATAATATTACCAACCAGCCATATAGGCGGTAACCTGATTAAGTCAAATTAAGTCCAACCAGCCATTAAGGCGGTAATATTTGTCCATAATCCAGCATAAAGGCGGAACCAAAATAAACTAGCCATAAAGGCGGAACCAAAATTAAATTACCAACCGACCAATCTGGCGGTATCCTTGATTAGTCAGGTTTAAACCAGATTAAAATGAATTACCAATCGACCAATATGGCGGTATCATTTTTAAGTCAAATTTTAAATAGTGAATATATTATTTTTAAGGGAGATTAATCTAAATAGTAATAGTAAAAGAATTACCTTTCACCTTAGCAGAGGGAAGTTACCTCCTCATGGTTGAATAGTAAAAACTGTAAAAATAAAGAAAGTAAATTACTATTATTACAGAACGTAATTAAAATTAAATTACAAAACTTAAATTAAAAGAAACTAGAGAGAAGACTGCCTATTTACATCAAATAAATGAGAGAGAATGGTACAACTGAAACTGAAATCTCGAGCTCAATTTATAGGCCTCGGTGGGCTCTGGGCTTCGCGACTCCAAGACCTTTGGCGTCGCGACGCCAGCTTCTTTTGGTCGTGGCATGCTGAGGTGATGACACGTGGCGATTCTGGATAAGGTGATAAGGTGACCCATGGCAAGGTGGTTGAAGCTCAATTATTGTGACAAGTGGCGGCTTCTGATTGGTCGGCTCAGATTCTTATCCGCCACGTGTCAGATACGGATAAGTGAGTCAATGATTGATGCTGACGTGGCGACACGTGGTAAAGTGACTGTCGGCACCGTAGGATGATGACACGTGGCACGTCGCATGTTAGCAGATCGGCTGTGATGGTGACACGTGGCACGACGTACGTTAGCAAAGTCAAACTTCTCAAAATCTGACCCGTTGACCCGGCGCACGTTAGCAGCTTTGGTGCATGTTAGGCGTCGCGACGCGCCCAAATTACCAAAATGCCATTTTTGTGAATTTTCACTGTTTTGCTCCAAATCACCTCCAGAATGTCCTGAAACTTTATTTATCTACAAAATAACACAAAACACATCAAAATATTCACAAAACTCAAGAAACTATACCAAATATTAGGTTAAATGAGTGGGAAATAGTGATAGATTTACCACTCATCACCAATTTGCAATCGTCCTCACAAATGTATTGGGAAAAGTCTTAGAGGTTTATGATATATGATTATTATGTTATTCTTCGTGTTGAACACGCTATTATGTATTTATTAAGTAAAAGTTTTGATTTCTATATGATGTTGTGGGCACGGAGCCCCTAAGTGTTGAATTTTGAGTTTGATGTGTTTTGTGTGGACCTGAGGTCCTTTTGTATGTTTGATGTCTTTGTTAGGTCCCGTTTTGATGCTGGACTATGATCCAAGTTGTCCAGTTTTATGATACAATATGGCAATTTTTCTGTAAATTTGGAGGTTTATGGAAATGGGTTAATCATGTCTCCTGCCGGTAGCATCCCGCCTCTGACAGAATGTTACAATGACGAACATGTCTGGATTTAGAGAGTCCTTGAAATGTACTCATTGAGCACTCGAGTTGCCAATTATATTTGATAATAAATAATATTTAATAATATATTTATCAATCAAAATAATTAATTATTATTGGATAATATTAATTATTTACTAGTCCAATTGAGATTAATTAGATTAATCCAAATTTATTTAATAGTTAAATAAATAATCAAACAAAGACATTGTTGTAATTTTATAAATATCTCTACAATTGGAGGTATTTTGGTAATTAAAAATATGTAATAATATGTGTATTTTACTTGATTTAATTTGATTAATCAGGTTGTTAGACAAAATGATAAGATTATACCTAATATTCATATTTAGACAAATTGGATTAAACTCGCCAAAAATTGATTAAAATTTTTATTAATTAAGAATTCAAAGCTTAATCATAAAAAGATAAGTTTAGGAATTTTTGATTAATAAGTCTCAACCAAAAGAAAATTATTGTGAGAAAAACTTTAGAAGTTATCTATAATTTTCAACTTTAAAGATTTGATCTTTTATTTATGCTTGCTAGGTAAGTTTATTGTTTTTCCTAATAAGCTATGTTTTCATTAATGACTTAATATCGTTAGTGAAGTATATGAGGGATGTATTATGTATTTAATGCATAATAACATAGCTTAAAAGTTGAAATAAGATTAAAGATTTGTGTTTAGATACTTAAGAAGCATTAAAACATAATTTGATTGTGATTGAGTCAAGTTTTGTGTATGTTGGATATAGAACACACAATTTTGAGTTTAGAACTGTAGATAAATAGTTTATAACTATGGCTACTATTTTACAATCACTTGACCACCTTTAAGTCACCTAAAATTGTTCAATAGTTACTTCTTTGTGAGATTCTTTTTTGGTTTGAATTTTAGATTCAAAATTATGCATATATGTATTTTGAATATATTTATGTTTAATGTGTGTGTATATATATATATATATAATCTTTGGAAACCTCACCGCCAAACCACCCCTTCCGGGCTTAAGCGGAATAGGTAAAATCCTCGACTGTCCTATACTCTTACAAGGAACGCACTCGCTGGATTTGAACTCAGGACCTTAAGGTGAGATCCTGAACCCTATACCACCAAGCCACGCCCCCTTGGGGACTTAGTAAAAATATTTGATATTTTGAAAAATATAATTTTTTATTTTTAATATGTGTTGAAGTTGGTTTTAATGTTAAAATTAGATTTTGGGTGTTTGAAAACAGTTGGAGAAAAATTAAAAGTGTTTTGTGTAATATACCCGTATGTATCAACTTTCTGGAAAATTTATCAGCTCTCTGAAAAATTTCCAGAGAGTTGGTGCCTGATACATTCAAAGGAGAATTTAAAAAAACAAAATAGGTGTGCAATTGAGCGCTACAGTGCACGCACAATGCGCGTGCGCTTAGCGCTCGTGATGCGCATAAAAACTCATATTTCTCCGTTTTTGAGTTTCCGGATTCCAATTCGTCCATGATTTTTCCTATGAACTCGTAATGAAATATAGTATCCTATTTTATTATTTAAAAATACACTCATGTTCTATATCCACTGGTTAGACTATTATCCGTTGCGCGAGATCCTGATCCAACCTTAGGGGTTTGATCCCCCCAATAGTAGAGTGATGTCTGTTAATAATATGATAAATTGGTAGGGTATGCTAAGACTTTTAACGATCACTATATTAGGAGAAGAGTACTAATAGGAGTAAAAATATAATACTTTTATAGTAGATCACATATTTCAAGTAAAAAGTGACATTGCTTCTATAAGACTCTTAAAGACTGGATTTTCTAAAGTACTTGATGAAACCATGCCTGATGTTCATAGTCGAATAGAATACAATCGTAGAACGAGAAATGATCGAAGTAAAATTGTGTGATAGCTATTGTCTTGGTTTACTATAATGACGGAACAATTGAAGACTATGGTCACTGACTTGCCAAATAAGTCTGATAGTCATTTACTAGGAAAGGTTTAAGGCAAAAACTACTTATTTCGATGCAATTTTATTTCAAGAAAGTGTATACATTAATATTTAGAAAATTGTAGAGGATTGTATGAAATTTTCTAAATAATAAGTATATTTATAAGATGTTTTTTAAAAAGATATGTCCTTTAATATATGACTTTAAGATTCGTAGTGCACCGAAACGGGACTAATAAATTCTTAAGGTAAGAGAAAAAACTTGACTTGATTTTGATATCATATTTTTCTACAAAATTTTCTAGATTTTTTAAGTCCTTCGTATATGTTGATTAATGGAAATGAATTACATGATTATTGTTTCTTTAATTTGCTTATGAATTATCATGATTAAGTGAATAACAACAAATCTCGTAAAACAAAAAAAACTTAGGCTGAGTTTGATAAAGAAAATTACACTGAAAATATAAAATAGATTATAAGATATGAAACAACGGTTAGAGTATAAGTTAGCATAAACATAGAAAAATAAGCATGTATCCGTGCAGTTTAATTTTGTGTAAATATAAATTAGTGTTAACACTAACGTGAATTATGCATTTGAAATAATATTTAAACGCTAACGTTAACACTAGTTTGTTTAAACTTCACACCAAGCATTACTTAAGGGGTGTGACTTGGTAGCATAATTAACACCATCGTAATATCTCCCAATGAAGATAACAGTGCAGCCCTTAAGGGGTATGACTTGGTAGCATAAGGTTTAGGATTTGATTGTTTAAGTCTTAGGTTCGAATTCAGGAGGTGCACTTCTTGTAAGAACTTGAGGTAGCAGATAATTTTATCTGCTCTGTTTAAGTTCGAGTCGGTTGATTTGGAGGTGAAATTTCCAGTATTTGTTTGTTTATTTTTTTAAAGATAACCGGGGGATTGAATTCCATAAGAAATGATTAATCCCTAGTTGTCAAAAACTATGAGAACCCATCATATATAGGGTTTGTTTGATATAACTTTTTAAATAGAGTTTTTTTAAGTAGAACTTTTATTAATAAAGTTTTTAGAATTAAAGCTTTTAATAAACTAAAATTACTTTAGTGGTCAAGTTTTTTTAAGTTGTGTTATGAAAGAAATGAAATAATATTATTAAATTAAATAAGGATATTATAAATAATTTAAATATTAAAAAAAAAATTTCAAACTTTATTCCCAAAAGCCTAAAATTTGAACTTTTATTAATAGAGGTAAAATAATTTTTTTAATCCTCAAAAGCTCTACTTTTTTTTTTTTTTCTGAGGTCTCAAAAGCTTTATTTAAAATACAACCAAACATCACCAAAATGTTTGAAAAGAACATTCGGGATTAAAAAAAATTCTTTTACCTCTTCTAAAAGATATACCAAGCAGAGCCTTTAGCAATATCGAATGAAGCAAATGTACCATTAAAAGAGAATTAATTGAGATTCCCTAAATTTAATTGAAATCCGCATGATTTAGTCGGCCAAGTCAAGGGTGAGTTGTACTCGGTGTCGACGACTCAGGGACCTGCGCACCAGTATTGGCCACTACGACAGGCTCCCGATTTAGGTTCAGAGTGAAGGAGACGGAAGAAACAGCACCGTTTTGCAAACATGAGTTATGCTTCCTTTTTGTGACTGAAATAATTTACTTCTTATGTCTAATCTAAAGGACATTTTAGAAAAAATAACGGACTTTACTGAAATTTTACTTACATTTTATGTGAAGTTTATGGCAAGCCCCATAGGTTTATAGTATATATATAGTACCCTTCCCATATTTGTTTTATTTTCATTTTAATCACCATTTTATTATTGTATGTTTATGATTTTTCTAATAATATTATATCCTAATAGTTTGTTAAATATTCCAAAAACAGAATGACCAACTTAGTCAACTGACTGAAGCATGGGTGTCCGCTTTCCATGTCTTTCTCACAGACAGAGTCTTGAAAGAGATGACATATTTTCTATAATTTTAAGTTTTATGTCTGTATTTGACTCACGAGTCGTCTCTTTTGTTCTTTCTGCCTCTCCGTTCTTAGTCTCCACGTTACTTATTCCCCAAGAAATCCGTCTCTGTCACTTCACTTCTTTTATATACACCTCAAAGCACACTCATTTTTCAGATAAGCCCTCCAAAAAAAAAAAATGGAACTTTTTGATTCTGCAAAGCAACTTTTGCTAACTTTCTTCACAAACTCATTTTCAGGTTATACTGATTTTATTCTTAAACCCTCTTTCCTTCGTGGGGTTTCTGCTTCATTGCACTTAGTTTTGTTACTTGGGTTGTTCTTCTCGTGGGTTTGGAAGAAGCTGAAAGTTGGGGAAGGTGATCATGGGGGAGGGTCCAAGGAGAGGTTCAAGAACAAAAAGGCTTCGTGGTATAAGCTGACTTTGGTTTGTTGTTTTGGTGTTTCAATGTTTAATCTTGTGTTATGTTTGTTGAGTTACTTTTATTGGTATAGAAATGGCAGCTGGTCTTATGATCACCTAGTGACCATTTTGGATTTTGGGGTTAAAACACTTGGTTGGGGTGCAGTTTGTGTTTATTTGTATTTAAATTCAAATCAACCAAAGTTCCCAAATTTGTTGAAAATTTGGTGGGGTTCTTACGTTTTGATCTCTTGTTCCTGTCTAGCTATTGACATTGGTCTATACAAAAACATGTATCTTTGCCAATCCGGTACTTAGTATCTGATATTGTATCTGTTATCACCGGATTGTTTCTCTGCATTTTGGGCTTTTTGCGTAAGAATGAGGGTGGAGATATCCTTCTCCTTCAAGAAACCCTTTTGAATGGTGATTCTGGTAGATGTGATGGTACAGTGCCGTCAATCGAGTCCAAAGGGGCTGATCATGTGACTCCTTATTCAAATGCTAATGTTTTTAGTGTTCTTACTTTCACCTGGATAAATCCTCTAATTGCTCTTGGCAAAAGGAAAACTTTAGACCTTGAAGATGTTCCTCAATTAGATAGTGATGATAGCGTGGTTGGGGCCTATGAAACTTTTAGAAATAAGCTTGAGACTGGAGGAGGTGTGGGGAGTGGACTTACCACACTAAAGCTGATCAAAGCAATGATCTGTTCTGTTTGGAAAGATCTTCTTTTTACAGCTTTATTAGCAGTTATGTACACATTGGCCTCCTTTGTTGGTCCCTATCTCATTGACACATTCGTTCAATATCTATCCGGGAAGCGGGATTTTGAAAATGAGGGGTATGTTTTAGTTTTTGCTTTCTGTGCTGCAAAGCTTGTGGAGTGCACCTGTCAGAGGTTCTGGAGTTTCCGGTTGAAGCAGCTTGGAATTAGGATGCGAGCAGCTCTTATTGCAATGATCTACAATAAAGGTTTGACACTTTCATCTCAAGCAAAGCAAGTCCACACTAGTGGGGAAATCATTAATTTCATGACTGTTGATGCTCAGAGGATTGCCTCCTTCAGTTGGTATTTCCATGATCCCTGGTTAATCCTCTTGCAAGTTGCTCTGTCCTTTTTAATCTTGTACAACAATCTTGGGATTGCGTCAATTGCAGCTGTTTTTGGAACAATAATTGTTATGTTGGCAAATATTCCTTTGAGTAGAGTGCAAAAGAACTTTCAGAAAAAGTTGATGACATCGAAAGATGAAAGAATGAAGGCAACTGCAGAGATTTTAAGGAACATGAGAATTCTCAAGCTTCTGGGATGGGAAATGAAGTTTCTGTCAAAGATTATTGACCTCAGAAACAGTGAGAGTGGATGGCTGAAAAGGTATCTCTACACGTCTGCCGTAACTTCCTTTGTCTTTTGGGTTGCTCCCACTTTTGTGTCTGTGGCCACATTTGGAACTTGTATACTTTTAAAAATCCCACTCGAGTCGGGGAAGGTCTTATCTGCGATTGCAACATTCAGGCTTCTTCAAGTACCGATATATAAACTTCCTGAAACGATTTCAATGATGATTCAGACACAAGTTTCACTTCAAAGAATTGCTTCTTTCTTATGTCTTGGTGAGTTGCAGCCTGATCTTGTTGAGAAGCAACCAAGAGGTAGTTCTGTAACAGCAATTGAGATAGTTGATGGGAATTTTTCCTGGGATATTTCTTCCCATAATCAAACATTGAAACATATTAACTTGAAAGTGTTTCACGGCATGAGGGTTGCAGTTTGTGGTACTGTTGGATCTGGCAAATCAAGCTTACTTTCTTGTATTTTAGGAGAAGTACCAAAGATATCTGGTACCCTGAAGTTGTGTGGTACAAAGGCCTATGTTGCACAGTCACCTTGGATACAGAGTGGCACGATTGAAGAAAACATTTTGTTTGGGAAGGAGATGGACCGAGAAAGGTATAACACAGTGCTTGATGCGTGTTCCCTGAAGAAGGACTTGGAAATCCTCTCATTTGGTGATCAGACAGTTATTGGAGAGAGAGGAATCAATTTGAGTGGAGGACAGAAACAAAGAATACAGATTGCACGTGCGCTTTACCAAGATGCTGATATCTATCTGTTTGATGATCCTTTTAGTGCTGTGGATGCTCATACAGGATCTCACATCTTTCAGGTAAAATCTATTCTGATTATCGACTTACATGGAAGTTTCCCCTTGCAGAATGTTTATAATTTGCTATGCTATTCATGAGGATGAGTCTTTAATGTTAGTTGTTATAATAGGTCATCCATGTATGATGTAACACCATTGCTTACTTTCGTACAATATTTTTGCAGGAAGTTTTGTTGGGCCTTTTGAGTTCTAAGACTGTATTATATGTTACTCATCAAGTGGAGTTCTTACCTGCTGCTGATCTAATCTTGGTGAGAAATATAAGCATCATTTCTTTCCATATTGGCATGCATTTCCCTGCTTTATTAACCCATGACTCTCCTTATATCTTCTGTTTAGGTAATGAAAGATGGAAAGATTACACAAGCTGGAAAGTACACTGATGTTATAAAATTGGGAAGTGATTTTAGGGAACTTGTGGATGCGCATAAGCAAGCTTTATTGGCGATTGATTCCATTGAGGAAGGGCCTGTTTCTGAAAAAGCAACTGTCAGTGGAGAAAGTGGCGATACAAGTACTACTGACAAGGTTACCAAGAAAGTAGAAAAGAAAGAAGTTCAGAATGATGAAGTAGCTGGGCCAAGAAGGCAGCTTGTTCAAGAAGAAGAGAGAGAGAAAGGTAAAGTTGAATTTTCAGTATACTGGAAATATGTCACTGCAGCATACGGAGGAGTTCTGGTGCCTTTCATATTGCTGGCACAGACGATTTTTCAAATCCTTCAAATTGCCAGCAATTATTGGATTTCTTGGGCAACTCCAGCTTCAAAGGATGTAAAACCTGCAGTTACGAGCTCTACACTTTTAACTGTTTACATTGCTTTGGCTGTTGGAAGTTCTCTTTGCATCCTTGCCAGATCCACACTTCTTGCAACAGCTGCATACAAAACAGCCACACTGCTCTTTAATAAAATGCATTATTGCATTTTCCGTGCCCCCATGTCCTTCTTTGATGCAACCCCAAGTGGACGAATTATGAACAGAGTAAGTTCTTGTCTAATAATCTTCCCTAGGTGATACAACACAGGCATCTCTTAAATTTTGTTAAAGCCAAAATAATTCCTAAAAGTATTTTATTAATGAATTTGCTTTTGTTCTTCTAGGCTTCTTCTGACCAGAGTGCTGTTGATTTGGCCATTCCTTCTCTGATTGCTTCCATTGCATTCTCAATAATCCGGATTCTAGGAACCATTGGAGTGATGTCTCTGGTTGCGTGGCAGGTTTTTATTGTTTTTATCCCTGTGATTGCTTGCTGCATCTGGTATCAGGTAATACTTGTGCCCTTTTTGACTCTTTATAAGCTATGTCCACATTATGAACTTGGCACATAAAAATTTCAGGTCAAAAATTTAATATCAATTATCAATTATCACTTAATGCATAATGTATTCTATTTCATAGTTTAAACAGTTTTCCATGTGATTGGTCCTTTCTGTATTGCCTTTCTTTAATTTACAGAACTTTCAAAGTGTTAATACAATGTGATGACGTTTAGTCACACACACATCGAATGAAGTGCAACAATTTTGGAATGAAAGCTATTCTTACTTTTTCAAGTTTCTGCAGCAATATTACATATCTTCAGGGCGAGAACTTTCACGGTTGATTGGAGTATGCAAAGCTCCAGTGATACAACATTTTGCAGAATCCATTTCGGGGTCAACAACTATCAGGAGCTTTGATCATGAATCAAGGTTTAGAGACACAAATATGAAACTGATGGATGGATATTCTCGTCCAACATTCCATGTTGCTGCTGCCATGGAATGGCTAGGCATCCGCCTGGATATGTTGTCAAACATCACATTTGCTTTCTGTTTGGTTTTTTTAATCTCTATTCCAAATGGATTTATTGATCCAGGTTAGTGGTTCACATATGGTATTTGATTATCCTTCTTGCATTTGAAAGTAATTAGTAAAGGAGCATGAACTAAACCTTTTTTCTATTTTCCTTTTCTAAAGCTATTGCTGGCTTATCCGTTACATATGGACTCACCCTAAATAACTTACAAGCTATGTTAATATGGGTTGCTTGCACTATGGAGAACAAGATTATATCAGTTGAGAGAATTTTTCAGTATTCTTGTATTCCAAGTGAGCCCCCACTCGAAATAGAAGACAGTCGTCCCAACCATTCTTGGCCATCACATGGGCAGATTGACCTGCATGATCTCCAGGTAATTTTATTTGCTGGATGACTTTTACGGGTTTTTTTTTTTTTTTTTTTTTTGTAACTGTTGTGCTTTGTTTTACATTCAAAGCACATCAATTAATGTGTTTCGTAAACATCCACTTTTACTTGGCAACTATCATTTAAAAACTACCCACCAAACAAATATAGAATAAAAGCCACAGGATCATAATCCCAAAACAGTCTGTTAGTATTTTATCATGTTTACAAAACAATGATTGCGGGTATGATGTAGGTCCGCTATGCGCCACATATGCCCCTTGTCTTGCGAGGTATCACATGCACTTTCTCAGGAGGGAAGAAAACTGGAATTGTAGGGAGAACAGGCAGTGGTAAATCAACTCTGATCCAAACACTGTTCCGAATTGTTGAACCTGCTGCCGGTCAGATTGTTATAGATGGCATCGATATCTCATTAATTGGACTACATGATTTAAGGTCAAGACTAAGCATTATTCCCCAGGATCCTGTCATGTTTGAAGGGACAGTACGAAGCAATCTAGACCCTCTTGAAGAATATACGGATGTGAAAATTTGGGAGGTAGGAAGAACCTTTCGCAGTCATTTTAGGCTCGCAATTGGTAACTGAAGTTGCATTATGCTAAGTTTTCTTTAAATGTTCTTAGGCTCTGGATAAGTGCCAACTTGGAGACGAAGTCAGGAAGAAGGAAGGGAAGCTAGATTCAAAAGGTCTTTTTTTTTTTTTTTTTTTTTTTTATAGCTATTTTATTGTATCTTCACCACTCCAAATTTAGCCATGGCTCAGAATTTCCATTATACATGGTTGCATGAATACTGCAGTTACTGAGAATGGAGAGAACTGGAGTATGGGACAGAGGCAGCTGGTCTGTCTTGGGCGCGTGCTACTCAAGAGAAGTAAAATCTTGATGCTTGATGAAGCTACTGCATCCGTTGACACTGCTACTGATAATCTCATCCAACAAACTCTTCGGCAACACTTTTCTGACTGCACAGTCATAACCATTGCTCATCGGATAACGTCTGTTATCGATAGTGATATGGTTCTACTTCTAAACAATGGTTAGTATATTTGATCATAAATTTCCTTTTTCATTTGTAGTTTCCTTATTGTCAAAAATAATCAACATTTTATTATTTTTTGTAGGGCTTATTGAGGAATATGATTCTCCAACAAGTTGCTAGAGAACAAGTCATCATCTTTTTCTCAACTTGTTGCAGAGTACACTGTGAGGTCCAGTTCCAGTGTTGAGAATTTATCTGGGAATTGAATGCCCTGCCTTAGTAGACAAGCAAAATTGAGCTGAGTTAAGTTGCTTGATGATTACGAAACTTGAGCTACAGACTCATTTTGATTCTATTGCTAATGCATTGTAAACCTCTCTCTTTAAAAACGTAAAATTTAAACTACAAAAAAAAAAATAAATAAATAAATAAAATTCTGCTAGGATTTGCCAAAACTTCGAATACTAGTTAAAATTGAACCACACGATCACGGGATTATTTGTATTAACGCCGTTGATGGTGATTTCTATGATCAAGTGTTTTAAAGAGCTCGGCAAGGGCAGAAAAGAAATTTCTTTTTTTGGGAGGACGAATATTCTGGGGATATTGGCTGATTTTCGAATGGGCATGGTATCCAGACCGGGTCTCCCGATGTTGATCGACCCGAGGATATAGTATGGTGTAGTTACTAGAGACCGACAACATCAGAACTGACCCCGACCACTAGAGCCCGGTAGCTCGGCCCAAGCCTATCCTTCCTCCTGTTTCGAAAGAGTCGGAAGCAGTTGGATTAGTTCGGCACAATGTTTGACCTTCCTCATGACGCCCGACGTGTGACCGGGACCGTTTGGATATTTCCCCCTGACATGTACCACCGTCTGAAAGATCTTTACAGACTGTCTTTATAATTGATGAGTGTGGCAGTGCCCAAAACAAAATGATTTAATGAAGTGTCAGATGGCAGGTTTGCTTTCGGTGAGACAGTTGGGGCAGAGAGCCCATCAATCGGCAGGAAATCCATATGGCTGACGTCATAAAGATATGGGAATAAAGGGAGAGAATTCTCATTTGTAAGGGTTAGCAAAAATCTCACTCAAGTACTATTTGTAAACCCACAAAGAAAAGAGATCGGTAACACTTGACCACCATTGAAAAAGAGGTCGGCCGAGCTCGGTTAGTAATAAAACCAGTACTCTACTTTGTTCCCGTGGACGTAGGTTGGATTCATTCCACCGAACCACGTAAAATCCTCTGTTGATTTTGTATTTGTTCGTATCTTCTGCCAAATTTGATTTTGGTCCCCCCATAACCAAACAAATTCACGGTTGGAGGAGGATTGTTCCGGGAGTATTATCTCGAAATTACCCATGGAACCAAAATCACCTGTCAACAGTTGGTGCCGTCTGTGGGGAAAAAACCAAAAAACAACTTACGTAGTAAGACAATGGCAGGAGACGGGAACCATAGATCGTCGGAGAGTTCAATAACTGAGTGGATGAAGAGAATGAAAGAAAGCATGAGAAAGGAAAGAGAGACAAACTAGACCTTCATGAAAGCCATGATGGAGAAACTGAAAAATATAGAAAAAATGAACGATGAAAGGATGGAGGCTGATCCAGGCCGGAGGAGAGTTGCATTGAATATCCGGGAGTCTGAGGAAAGTTCACTGGGTGCCAAGTGGGACGGGACGTGTGGAGTGGCGAAGATACTTAGGCTTGATACCTATCTTTTGGAGCAGCTGGACGGTACCTAGTTCAAAAAGCATTGGAATGCTGAGATGTTGAGGAAGTACTCCCATCAAATCATCTCCTTGAGCTGTAGAATGAAATGTAAAAAAGGTGACCATAAATCACCAATTAAGACTGAGCCGTAGAATGAAATGTAACGTCTGGAGTAGGCAAAATCTGTACGCCACTCCTTGCGGATGAACAAGCTCGCTCTAAAGATGTTGTGGTAGTGGTTCGACCTACCGAGCCTTCAGATTCACTGCCAAGATAGCCCTAATGGAACGGCAGGCGGACCAACATTCCGGGGGCACATGATCAGTCTTTATGAGTACCTCCGGTATACTATGCAGTGATTCTCCGGAATGAGGGGAAAGGAGAAAAATCTCACAGGGGATCGATGGAAGAAACCAAAGGAGTTCCCGACCGGGCCCCAGATTTGTGCAGAAATGATTTTAGAAGGCTCGATTTAGGGGACCATGTTCATCAAGTTCAGACAAGAAGAGTATTATTGGACGACCAGACAAGAGTCATAGAATTTATTGTAAAGCCTCTCTTGAAATGACCCACAAAGAGTTGTAAGAAAGGCAGTAGGTCCCATGAATATGAATAAGACTTTCTCTTTTAAATTAAAAATTTATCCAATTTACTTGTTTATTAATTGAATGCAAAAGCCATGTTCAATATTCTTGGGATGTGCTCGGGGCGAAGGGATGTTCATTATCTGGGAGGGACACCAAACCCGCAACACGCCAATCCAGGGTGTCATTATCAGAACCATAGATGAAAGTGTTCCGAACTAGGTACTCTCACTTTTGAGGATCCAGAACGCTTCAAGGGATGAAATACATGTGGGAAAAGCGCGAACCCCTCGTGGCACGCCAATCCAGAGTGTCATTATCAAATTCCCGAGGCTGGAGCGTTATTACCCCATAACTTGCATTTTTTAGGAACAGCTCCGGTAAACCGAACCCATGGAGGTTTCTACCCCTGTGAGTTGACTAACATTGAGACGACCGAACAGCCTCCATGACCTTTGTGACCTCGGGTAAACTGGACCCAATGAGGTTTCTTCCCCTGTGAGTTGGCTGGTGAGTCCGTTGAGAACCACCAGACACATGACATAGGGACGGCCGAACGGCCTTCGTGACCTCTGTGACCTCGGGTAAACCAGACCCATAAAGGTTTCTGCCCCTGCGAGTTGGCTGGTGAGTCCCGTTGAAAAACACCAGGTGCATGGCGCGGGGAAGGCCTCGGGGCCTCCGTGACTCTTGCAACCTTGAAGGATGGCGAACATGAGGAAGTTTATTCCCCCGTGGATAGTCTTCCTAACCTCCTCGGATCAAGAGAAGTATATCGTGTGGAGGGTTCTGCCCCCATAACGTTTGCAGACTTTAGACCCGCCCAGCATGGACCCAGGTTCATGGCTTTGGCCGCTCACTGATCCGTAGCCCGGCTAGCCTAGACAATGAATTGTAAGGTTCATAATTATTATTTTAGGGGGCACCAGACAGGACGCTGTCTTGGGGCACCCAAGTTATTATCTTTTCGAGTATGCATGAAGTATGTGCTAAGCCACCTCCGCCGTGCTAACCTTGTCTTGTTTCCACTTTTTTGTTTTTACTGATGTCCGATAAAAGGGACGTCTGCACCGGGATCTGCGGAGCCTCAGAGGTTTAAGTTTTTCCTTCGCGATTAAGTCTCATTTGATCCACTGGCTCGAGGCTGCATTCATTCCACCGAGGCCATTTGTTCAACTGGCTCAGGGCTGCATTAGTTCCGCCGAGGCCATTCGTTCCACTGGCTCGGGGCTGCATTCGTTCCTCCGAGGCCATTTTTTCCACTAGCTCGGGGTCGGGTTACGTCCCATCGAGTGGATCATCATTGGCATGGGGTCAGAGCATCCCTATGGCCGGATATCAATTGGTCAGATGAGGTAACATTTCCTCGGAGCCAAGTGTACTGCTAGCTCGGGATCAGATTACGTCCCATCGAATGGATCATCATCGGCATGGGGTCAGAGCATCCGCCATGGTCGGATTTTAATTGATTCGGGGAGGTAACATTCCCTCGGAGCCAAATGTACTGCTAGCTCGGTGTCGGGTTTCGTCTCACCAAGTGGATCATCATCGGCATGTGGGGTAGAGCATCCCCCATGGCCGAATTTCAATTAGTCCGGGGAAGTAACATCCCCTTGGAGTCGTGTACTGTCAGCTCGGGGTCAGGTTACATCATATCGAGTCTGGATTATTCATCGGCATGGAGTCAGAGCATCCCACGTGGATGGATTTCAATTGGTCTGAGGTGGGTAATATTCCCTCGGAGCCAAGTGTACTACTAGCTCGAGGTCGAGTTACGTCCCACCGAGTGGATCATCATCGGCATGGGGTCAAAGCATCCCTTGTGGTCGGATCTCAATTGGTCCGGGAAGGTAACATCCTATCAGAGCTTAGTGTATTACTAGTTCGGGGTCGAATTACGTCCCACCGAGTGGTTTTCATTAGCATGGGGTCAGAATATCTCTCCTGTGGCCGGATCCAAATTGGTCGGGATCGAAATTTCCCTTCATGATCAGATATTGAGATCAAGTTAACAAATTGATGATGGAAATCATGTTAAGTGTTGGAGAGAGGAAGTAAAACATTATATTAAAATCATGTTAAGTGTTGGAGAAAGGAAGTAAGACATTCATTAATATACACAAAATGGGAAAATTGTAAATGTTATTACAAATATATATATATATATATATATATATATATTATATTATATATATATATATATATATATATATATATATATATATATATATATTATTTGTTACACAAGACCACCTTAGGGTCACCCTCATTCCTTAGCCCGTACAGGGGCTACTGATTCATCTTGTAGAGGCTCTAGAGGCAAGACCTCTGGCTCAGGCTCGGTAGAAGGGATCTCAGTTTCAGTTCGGTCAACATGAGGAGCTTCGACTTATGCTGTAGGCATTTCGGATGCGGGGGCATGAGCCTCAGGTTAAACTCCTCGGGAATTGAGGACATGGGCACGGTAGATATGGGTTCAGGATCTTGAATTTGCTCTAGAGGAAGCGCGAGTAATGCAAGAGCTTCATCCTACGAGAGCTCCTCATTTCAGTATTGGATGACAATGTGGACGGGGTCCCATGTCCACCTCAGGCACCAACATCGGGATAATCTCCGCACAATCCATAATCCCCTCAAGCTTGGCTTTCTCCAGGTCCTCTTCCAGCTTGGCCTCTTGGTTTTTCAGGTCATCCCGGGCCTGATCCATTTCCTTTATTGCCACTTTGAGTTTGGAATCTAGGCTCTCAGCCTCCCACCTTAGATGTTTAGATTCGTCATCCGTAGCATCCATTTTTCTATTTGCAATGGCGGAGGCATTGCGGAGGGAATCAATCAGTGCGGTGGCCTCGGCCTTGACTTGTTTCAGCATTTGGTTCTCTTTTTCATTCCTGGCCAGTTTGGCCTCCCGCTCCGTAATCTGAGATTGGAGCTTCTAGACTTGGCCCCCCTCGGACAAAAGGCTCGTCAGCAGGTCTTTGTTCCGAGCCATCATATAACCTATCTACAAGAGAGAAATAAAGGGTTAGAATTTTCCAAGTAAAAGCGAAGAGCAGAAACATAGAAGAGCGATTACCTTGAGGATTTGGGTAGAGAACTTGGAGATCACCTCATCGGGGAGATATCCTCATATTTTGGGATCTGCTCGGGGGGGACCGCTTCGGCTAACAAGTTGAATGCAGGTATCAGATGGGCTACCGCATCCTAGACCTTCTCATTAAGGTCATTCACCCCCAACACCACCCACTTTTCCCAATCCCGGGGGGAGCCTCAGCAGTTTTCTTCTTCTTCCAGGCAACAACCTTCTGGGTGGGAGGTTTTGTTTCTTCTTCCTCTTTAAGCCCGACTACTTCTTCATCGAGCAGACATCGATATTTTCTCGACGGTCTGAATGAGGCAGAAGATGGTTGGACTGTTAGGCTTGGAGCTGCCAGTGTGAGAGTAGGTTGAAGAGGTGCCACCGGATGGGCGAGTAGTTTGGCTTTTCCTTTAGCCTCAGGAGGAATCAGAGTGGTCAGTCATCACCGAGAACTTCCAATTTCGCCATGTCCGATTTTTTTGCCAGACTTTAGATCCACCCCTTGATATTGCCCGACTTCGTCATTCCTACAGAATACAAAACAGAAAGTATGGTCAGTTCTTGAGTACGGGTAACTTTAATCAGATTCAGGCCAAGCATAAGAAATTTGTTAGTGAGTCAGGAGGTGACTACATAATCATCCTTGAGTCTGTGGAGGTTTGTTCCGGATGAGGCCTGACTCTATAAAGGCGACATCATTGACGATTTTCCTCCAAGAGCCAGAGAAGCTCCGAGCTTTCTTAATCCTGATCTGGACATCATGACTGATTTTGGGAGGGTCCCTCCAACAGGCAGAAAAGGTTTGGGAAGTTAGGGTTTTTTCATGAAATTTACGGGAAAAACTAAGGGCTCAGGTCCTCACCTCCTGCTGAAAAAATGTCTGGGACGTCTATCTCTTCGGAATCTGTTGACCAAGATTGATTTGATTCGCCCGTGGCATAGATCCAGGGGTCTTTGAAGTTCTTGTTAGTTTGGGGGAGCTCGGTGATGAGGGCAGGAACGTCGGCATAAGAAGAAAGGTAATACCAACCGTGATGGTATTTTGGGTTGGCCTTCAGTTTGTACAGTCTTTGTAGCTCCACAAATGGCGGCTCTTCTAGGCCCGTTCGGTGCCATATCACGTGAAGACCGGCCAGTATCCTCCAACTGTTCAGATTCAACTAGCAGGGAGCAACTTCCATCGAGCCAAGCATCCTCGTGAAGTAGGACTGGATAGGCAGTCGCAGACCGCACTCAAAGAAGGAAGGGAGAAGGGCCACAGAGCCAGACACATGCCGATTTGCAAACTCACCGAGGCCCAATACCTCAAGAGTTATGTCTATAGGGACCTCATACTGATGGCAGAGTATGCTCAAGACATCTTCCATGGTGGTTGAATGACGGTCCTTGTCTAGGGAGGACCAGTCTAATTCGCCCAGTTCATGATTTTTTCGAGGAATTCGGTGATGGTAAGTGTCGTTCTCTTCCTGAGAAAATGTTGGAGTGATATCTAATTCCTCTAAACTGGCCGTCTTTGAGCTGGAGGAAATCTCTTCAGCACGATGAGGTTAGAATTTTGGGGGCCGAGCTGAGGATGATTCGGCATCTGACATTCCTAACATGGCAGGGTCCAAGAAGAGCAGTTAGTAATCAGTTTGGGGGCATCATACACTCAAGGTTATTCAAGTAATCGAGGACTTACACCCGAAGTCTCTAAACGTCATAGCATTGATAAAAAACAGTAAGTCTCTTCCTAAAACATCAAACCAAACACACTCTAAATAGCAATCCCAAGAAAATCCGAAAATCAAGCATCCTAACCCACAGCCCATCATTCGACCTAAAAACACATGCATTTTACACCACCCAACCAACCCGCAAACCACACTATACATTTCCACAGCACATCCGCAACACATAATAAAGGCGTAAACATAAGAACATGATAGAAGACATGAAAAACAAGCAAGAACAAGCACAAGAACTTTTACAGGCAACAAATGATCACAGAAAGTTTTAGTAATTGAGAAGAATGAGGTCGAACAGAAGACTTACTTGATTCGAGAGGTTGTATGGAGAGTTGGTCTGGTCGGTCTTGGAGTCCATTGATCTCGGAAAGTGGGGAAGAAATCTCTTTCGCTTCGGAAGAACTGGTTTTCATAAACAAGAGAAAAGAGGTGATGTTTCCCCTTTTTTTGTAGACAGCTCGGGGCATTTCTGGTCGTTATATTAGAGAGAGAGGCCTTGGATGCGCATCGCGTGTCAGTTTCAAGTTCCATCTACTCAAATTGTAATGAACGGCCGAGATTAAAAACTCTTCAGCTGCCCCTTGAATGGTTGATTATTTTGGTTTTGGCGGGAGGGTCGTGGAAGCGCGACAAGTGTCACGGCCGAATTAAACTGTAAAAATGATTTGATGGGAATTTATGAGGTAATGATGGTTTTCATTTTCTGAGGGACGACTACTAGAAGGGTAATAGGGTATTTCACTTCAAGACACGAGCGCCGTCTGGATAGGCATCAGAATTCTCAGTGACCGAGCACATGAAGATGACAGGAATGACCTGAGAGATAGCAAGGGCAATTTTTTATGGCTCCTAGAGGCAATCACCATATGGTTGATCAGCATTCCCCTGAATTCATAGCTTTCGGTACCAACTCACACACTCATTGAAACCGAGAACTAGGGGACATATGTTGATGGTGATTTCTGTGACCAAGTGTTTTAAGAGCTCGGCAAAGGCAGAGAGAGAATTTCTTCTTTTGGGAGGACGAATATTCTAGAGGTATTGACTGATTTCTGAAAGGGCATGGTATCCAGACCTGGTCTCCTGATGTTGATCGACCCGAGGATATAGTATGGTGTAGTTACTAGAAGCCGACAACATCAGAGTTGACCCCGACCACTAGAGCCCGGTAGCTCGTCCCAAGCATATCCTTCCTCCTGGTTCGAAAGGATGAGCTCAGATATTATGGGTCGAGTCGGAAGCAGTTGGATTAGTTCGGCATAATGTTTGACCGACCTAGACTGTGACTCAACCCAATTTCAATTTTATTTTCGTGGTGAACGGTAATATTTTTCTTATTTTACATACTTTTTCAATAATTTTAAGATGATCTACTGCCATTTTTACTTCCGGTACTACTACTATGAATGCTAAAACTATTGATGTTGTTACTTTGATTTGAATAAACCATTCCGGTTTCAAGAGTTTCACTTTAAACGTTGGAAATTGAAAATGATGTTCTTTCTCACTACAAGAAAGCTAGCAAATTTTTGTATGTCAGAAAAATCTGACTTCCTGATGACCTCACCGTAGTCCAAATTAGGGATCATGAAAATTGGGAGGAAAATGACTTTATATGCAAAAATTACATACCTAATGGCCTGTCTTATGAATTATATGATATTTATAGCTTTAGAAAGTCTGCTAAAGATGTCTGAGATGCCCTTTAGAACAAATATGATACTGAAGAGGTTGAGTCTAAAAAATACGCCGTTAGTCATTACCTTAGGTACCAAATGGTAGATGATAAATTTATAAAAAATCAATCCCATAAACTACAAGAAATAGCCCATGAGATTATATTTGAGGGTATGTCTCTACATGAGCAATTCCAAATAGCTGTCATTATTGATAAACTTTCCCCATCATGGAAAGATTTTAAAGGTACACTTGGACACAAAATTAAAGAGTTCCCCAGAGAGTCTTATTATCCGCCTTCGCATAGAAGAGAAAGCCCACAAATAGGATCAAAGAGAAGTGATCCTAGTTGTGTCAAATAATAAAAAAACCTGCATCAATAGTCCTGAAATCTAAGGGTAAAAATATGAAAAAAAGAAACACCCATAAGAACGACAAGAGCCATAACCACCAAAACATAAAAAACCAAACCCGAGATAAACAGAACAAGCATCAACCTCCCTCAAGAAATGACAATAGCCAGTTCAAATGCTACAATTATGGAAAATTAGGGCACATTGCAGACTATCGAAATAAGCATTCTGCTCCACAAGCGAACCTCACCGAAGACCAACTTATTGTTATGATCTCTGAGATCAATATGGTTGGTGGATCTGAGGGTTGGTGGGTTGACACCGGCGCTTCTCATCATGTCTACTATGATCGTGCTCTATTCAAATCCTCTGCGAAAGCTGCAGAGAAGAAAGTGTTGTTGGGTGACTCTCACACCACTATGGTTGCCGGGACTGGTGACGTGGAACTGAAGTTCACCTATGGGAAGACTGTTATTCTCAAGGATGTGCTGCACACTCATGAGATAATAAAGAACTTGGTTTCAGGTTATCTTCTGAACAAGGCTGGGTTTACACAAACTATTGAGGCACTTAGTATGATTATGCATCTTGTATTGAATATTATAAATTGCATGACATTATTCATGAGAAAATTACACCTTATTCTCCTAAAATAAATGGAAAAACCGAAAATACAAATAGAACTTATGCTAGAGTTTTAGTTTCTATTTTACTTAACTTTAGTGCTGCTTCATTTTGGTGGACTGTTTGTTATATTTTGAATATAGTGTCTAAGTCAAATGATAAAGTTTCACCTTATGAAATTCTGAAAAATAGAAAACCTAACTTGTCATATCTTAGAACTTGGGGTTGTCTTGCTTATGTTAGAATTTCTGACCCTAAAAGGATTAAACTTGCTAGTAGAATATATGAATGAGTTTTTATTAGTTATGCTGTTAATAGTAAAACATATAGATTTTATGATTTAAAAAATCATGTTGTAATTGAATCTATTGATGTTGATTTCTTTGAGAATAAATTTCCATTTATTTTGAATAATAGTGTGAGCTCATCCTCTAGTATTAATCTAATGACAAAAGTAAATGAATCCGATAAGGAAATTAAATCTACACTTAGAAAGAGTAAATAGTCTAAAACAATTAAAGATTTTGGTCCTGATTTTTATGCATATACCTTAGTAGAATATCCTACTACTCTAAAAGAAGCATTGTCATCTTTAGATGCTAATTTATCGCAAGAGCAATAGAAGATGAAATGAGTTTCTTAGAGTCTAATAGCACTTGGCATTTAATGGATTTACCTTCAGATTGTAAAATCATAGATTGTAAATGGATACTTAAGAAGAAATTAAAATCAGATGGTTCAATAGATAAATATAAGGTTAGACTTGTTGCCAAAAGGTATAGACAAAGAGAGAACATAAATTTCTTTGACACTTTTTCACCAGTAATTATGATTACCTCTATTCGTGAAATCCATGATCTTGTTAAGCATCAAATGGATTTTAAAACTGCCTTTTTGAATTGTGAATTAGAATAAGAGATTTACATGGACCAATCTGAAGGATTTGTAATACCTGGTCAAGAAAGTAAAGTTTGTAAACTTGATAAATATCTATATGGTTTAAAACATATACCTAAACAATGGTATGAGAAATTTGATAACCTACTTTTTCAGCAAATGGATTTAAAGTGAATGAAAGCCATAAATGTATATATTATAAATCAGAAAATGAGATTTGTTCTATTATATGCTTGTATGTGGATGATATGCTTATATCTGGTTCCAATATGTATATTGTGAATGATGTTAAATCTATGCTATATGCTAACTTTGATATGAAAGACTTAGGTGAAACTAGTGTAATTTTAGGAATTAAAATTACTAGATCAGAAAATGAAATTTCCTTAGATCAATCGCATTACATCGATAAAATCTTGAGGAAATATAATTACTTTGACTGTAAACCTACATATACTCCTTATGATCCTAGTGTTAAGTTGTTTAAGAACATCGGTGACGGTGTTAGACAAACTGAGTATGCGAGCATCATTGGTAGTATTCGATATGATACTGATTGCACTAGACTTGACATTGCATATGCCATATGATTATTATACATACTTACTAGTAGACTTAGTATGGAGCATTGACATGCTATTGAGAGGGTTATGAGTATGGATGAAAATTTCACCCACAAACCCGCAAAAACCCACCCATAATGGGTAGGATTTGGTAAATATTTAAGCAGGTTTGGTAATTTAAAATAAAACCCGCCGCGGGTTTGGTAATTAAGTATCCGCTACCCGCAAGCTTAATTTTTTTGTTTTATATTTTTAGGACAAAAAATCCATCATATAAAAGGACTCACTAACTTACAATTTTTGAATTGCTCCAGATAAAAATAAATAAAAGTCGTGATTTGATCTATTCGCTGAGATAAAGACATAAGAATCAGACACAATATAACAACTTTGATGATATGAATTTAACATAATGAAGGATATTCAGCTAGTGATTCATGAATGTAATTGTGATGATATGAATTTGACATTATGTTATAAATATTTTAAACTTTTATTTATGTATCATAATATGTAAATTGTCAAATACTTTATTTTTTGTATGTTATGAAAAAGTATCAATGTCTAATTAAAAAGATTGTATTATTAAGAGCACAAGGGAATTCAATATTTTAAAAACCTGTAAAAAATCTGCTGGGTAGCAGTACGGGTTTCGTAATTTATTTTTATATGCGGGTGCAGGTTTGGTAATGAAAATTAAAATCTGCAGCGGGTACGGTACGGGTTTGGTAATTTATTTACATATACGGGTGCGGGTTTGGTAATGACAAACCCGCACCAAACCCTACCCACTGTCATCCATAGTTATGAGGGTCCTGAAAAGGACCATAAACCTAGGATTACACTATCAAATGTTTCCCGCTGTCCTTCAAGAATATAGCGATGCTGATTGGAACACCATTTCGGATGATTCTAAGGCTAATAATGGATATATTTTTAGCATAGCTAGTGGGTCTATCTCTTGGAAATCCATGAAACAGACCATCTTAGCTCAATCCACTATGGAGTCTAAGATGATTGCACTGGTCTCAACTAGTGAAGAAATAGCTTGGTTAAAAAGCTTGCTATCAGATACTTCTTTATGAGAGAGATCGATACCAACTGTCTTAATCCATTGTGATAATACCGTGGCTATTGCAAAGATTCAGAACCGTTATTATAATGGTAAGAGACGAAAAACACGTTATAAACACAACACAGTTAAAGAATATCTCTCTACTAAAACTGTAAGAGTGGATCATGTACGGACCGACGATAACCTAGCTGACCCTTTTGAAGAAAGGTATAGCAAGAGAGAATGTATTCAACACCTTAAAAAGAATGGGACTACTACCATTAAATAATTAAATTATTTGTGATGGTAACCCGACCTATAGACTAGAGATCCCAAGAAATAGGTGCAATTGGTAATAACAAGTTATAAAGTCATAAGAGTTGAATCATGCTGATAATTGACGAGTTTCATTTTGAGAGCATGATATCCTGAAGCAATGCGATGATGAATTATTTAACTCTTAATGTATTCTATACTCTATTTAGAGTGAAGTACCTAGTTACAAGAGTACTATTGATAGACATACATGTGTGAATGTAGAAGTGTGGCCGCTTCTTATGAAATTTTGGGCAAAAGTTTCTAGAGCATTCACTATATTGGGATATACGTACACGGCCGCAATGCACGAGCTTTTTGATTTCACCTTGAAAGGTTTGTATGTGTAACATTGTTAGAGATATCAGTTTATTAACCTGGAACACGAAAATATACAAAAGCCTCTTCCGATGGTCAGATGCAAACACCAAAAGTAACCCAATTAATTATATTCCTATGTTAATTAAGAAACTCTGAATTCATTAAGATTAAGTTCCAATTGTGGCTACCCCCGCCAGACAGGTATATTCATATCTTGTAAGGAAATCTACCTAAGAGACATTTACCCCAAGGTGAGATTGTGAGCTATTTAGTCTAAGGCTAAACCTAAAATCCTTTTTCCAAGTTCATTTTAAGTTTACTAAATCAATCTTATTAATGGCCAGTTAACAAAAAGTATTAAGACTAAGGCTCAATAAATAAACCAATATATTACCTAAGGCATAAAATAATCACTTATATACCGGTGATATTGGAATTCATCACAACTCTAGATACATGGTTTAGTTACCACACATATCTAGAATTATTAAAGACATAAATAAAATAAATGACATTAAATAAAGCTTGAATATTAAAAGATAAAATTAACAATAAAATAAAATGATGGGGGTTAGAAGATCCATTTTTATTATTTATAATTTAGATATCTCTCTTATAATATATAAATTTGAATGACATTACCAACTGACCATATATGCGGTATCCTGATTAAGTCGGATTTTTAATTAATTCCAACTGACCATAAAGGTGGTATCCAATTAAGTCAGGTTAAAATCAATTTAATTAAGTCCAACTGACCATAAAGGCGGTATCCCATTAAGTCAGGTTTTAAGATAGTTTATATATTATAACTAAGGGAGATTATTCTAATTATAATAATAAAAGCTTTACCTTTCACCCCAGCATAAGGGAGTTTCCTCCTCATACTGAAAAGTAAAATAAAGAAAGATCTATTACAAAAAATAAAAATTAAATACAAGAAAGCTGTAAATAAACAAACAAGATATAGTCTTCTTAGTATTCTTAAGGAAATCCCCAGAATAAGGTACGAAAATTTCAAATGAATTCAGCCTCAATTTATAGGTAAAATTTGTCCTTGAGCGTGCGACGCGTTAAACAATGCGCGTCGACACGTGTACGCGACTTTCACGAGATGATGACACGTAGCTGTCTGTAGAATTATTGGCTTGGCATCGCGATGCGTGAAGTTGTGCGCGTCGCGATGCTGACATCATGATGACGTAAGCAATGACGTGCGGTGTCGTCAGTCTGAATTATTATGCTGACGTCGTGATGACAAGTGTCAGTAGAACAGTAATTGAGGATGACATCATGATGACACGTGTCGGTAGGCTGATGATGTTAGCGTGTCGCGACTCAGTGGTTGTGCGCATCGCGACGTCGAAATGATAATTTTGCCTTTTTTGTCCGTTTTTCACTGTTTTGGCCCCGATTTGATTCCAGTGAGTTCTGAAACCTTATTTATCTACAAAATACATAAAACACATCAAAATTTTCACAAAACTCTAGAAAGTATACAAAATATTAAGTAAAAATGGGCGGTCAATATTGATATATTTTCCGCTTATCAGTATCAAGTCCAAGCTCAACGGCATGATGTCTTTCCAGGTGCTTGTGTATATTGTCGTATCCACCAGTAAATTTGTAAGAAACCCCACAATGGTTGCATACTGCTATTGGACCTTCATTTGCAGTATCTATTAAATGAAAATGAATTTTGAAAACATCCGAGGAACGAGACTTAACTTCTCTTCTCCGTGAACTGATACTATAACGACCGATAGTTTTTACTACTGTCTACAGTGATATTATTAGGCATGAGATGAAGGTACATAAAATAAACTATGATTGGACTTAAATATGATCATGGAACGACTCTGGAGACGATCGGTAAATTTCTCGAAACCCCGAGACAGGACTGTACTGTGTTACCTTTGAACTACTCATAGTATTTTAGGCATAACTTTTCCGTACGATCTCTGATTTCTATGAATTTTATACCGTCCAAAATCTGAGACCGAGACCTACAACTTCCACGTTAAACATTTTCCCAAATTCGGACCAGAAGCAGATCAAAAACGCGAGTCAAAATCTAGATGAATAGTAACTTTGGACCCAAATGCAAAAAACCCAAACTTTCTCCATTTTTCTACACTCTTCTATAATTTTTCAAATATCTAAAAGGTCCTACTATATAAATGAAACACTATTTACAAATCTCAAAATTTTGGAAACAAAAAGAAAGAAGGAAACCGTAAGTGAGAAAAGAGAAAGAGAGGGAAAGAAGAAGAAGAAGAAGAAGAAGAAGAAGAAGAAGAAGAAGACGAAGAACAAGAAGAAAAGAGAAGAAGAAAAGAAGGAAAGGAAGAAAATAAATAAAGAAGGAGTTTGGAGACCTTTGAAGAGCTTAGAAAGTGAGGAAAATCAATGAAGAAAAAGGTAAGAAGTCTTGACCCATTTTCTTAATTTTGGAGTTTTAAGTTTTAATGATTGAAGTTGGATAAGTGACTTGGTTGTGATAATGGTAGTGTGTATTTGACATTAAAAATAATAGAAACCATGATAAATTCCAACTTGTGGGTTTTGGGTGAGAATTTGTGAAGTATGTATTATGGATTTGAAATTGAATGATTGATAATTTGGTGGATAAATGAGTGATTAATGATGTTATATGGTAGTTTAAGATGTGTGTAATTGATAAAAAAAATTGAAGGATTGTGTGTTGGAAATGTTATGGAAGCATTGGGAGTAAATTGAGTGAAGTTTGGCTTAAGAATATGCATGGTAAAATCTGCCCAGATTTTTCGATGTCGCGTCGCGACGTGCAGTTTGTGTTACGATGCGCAGCCAGAAAATTGGAAGAGATTTTAAGTAATTCGATGCGAGACTAGAGCTTCACCACCAATCTTGGGGTATTGTATTAGTTCATATACACCTCTTACATCAACTTATAAATGTGACAAACTCTGTATGTAGAACCTAATGAACCATCATTATATTTATTTCACTCTATATACTAATTAAGTTCCGACCATAGGTTACCTACAGGAAGCACATTCTCCTTCGACCAAGGATCCATTGCCGGCCAGACTTGATCACTGTGAGTGGACCTCTTTCTTTATCTGGTTTTATTTATTAAAGTTTTAAGTTTTAAGTTTTGATTTCAGACTTATTTTTATGCCTTAGGGCGTTAGATTTCTTTATCACTGTATTACATGAGATTTATGCTATGATTTAGATGTGTTTTACATAGAAACTTTTTAAAACATTGCTTACAAATTTTCAATTTTTACATAAGACTTTCATGTGTTTCGGGGCATGAGGTAAAACCTAACCCCCATTATGTAACTATTACAGAGATACAGTTGGAATTGATGGATACAGAGGACATGTGCACATGTAAAGCCATGATGGCGGCTTAGGATCATGTACATGGTCCCTAGTCTAGAGCTTGGGCGGTATCATTGATCCGCTCCTCTAGTTCTAGTGGTGGTTACGCCCAGTTGAGTCGTTGTCATGGGTGTGACTACATATAATTGAGTCGTTGTCCTGGGTGTAGGGCTCTACGTTGTACTTGAGTTGTTGTCCTGGACGTAGGCACCACCAGCTTCAGAGATGCCCAGTTGAGTCGGTTTCCTGGGCATAGAGGACACCCAGTTGAGTCGTTGTCCTGGGTGCAGTGAGATGTCTAGTTGAGTCATTGTCCTGGACATCAGAGACCCGATGATTATTCCCGGAAACGTCCAGTTGAGTCGGTTTCTTGGACGTATAACATTTTTCAGTTTTCAGACTTTCAGTACATAATTTTCAGATTTTCATAAATAAGATTTTAGAAACAGTTTTCAGAAACTAGAGTTTCAAAAGTAGTTTTCAGAAAGATAAAGTTTTCATAAACTAGTTTGCATATAAAGATGTTTTTATTGAAACTATGGTTTAAAAATCAAGTTTTCATTTCAGTTTCAGTTATAGTCCACTCACTTAGATCGTATAACGATCTAATCCCCACCCCAATCTTTGTATCTTGCAGGTTTCTCGGAGGACGAGCTCGGTAGGACGGATACTGATGCAGTCATTAGGGTTTGGAGTCCACTAGTTCCGAGTCAGAATGCATAAGAATATAGTCGGAGTCAAATTATAATTTCATACATATTATAGGGTCGTAAAAGTTATTATAAGTGTCCATTAAAGTGTTGTAAAGAGAAGTACATTTGAATATATAGTTATAAGAAATAAAAGCATTTTATGATGATGAGTCGGGACTTAGTCCCTGTATGTGATTTTGCATTTAGTTAGTTTAGTAAGTAAAGAATAAAGTTGAAAAGTCTGAGGGTTATGTGATTAGTCCTTCTATCCCCTACCGGTAACATCTCCCAGATTGAGGATGTTACAAAGATGGTATCAGAGCATGGTCTATGGAGTCAGTGACTGCAATGGATAGAGTGTTGGGGTATTGTATACTTAGTATGTCCGAGATACTAATATGCAGGGTACTGCCTCTCCACTATCCGATCATCGAGTGCATCCTCAAAGCTTCATAAACAGATTAGTAAGTACTCCCCAGCCATTTGGATCATTTTCCTCACTCTAGTTAAGGGTCATCCCGTAATCATCTTAGATTATTTCTCGAAGTTTAGTATAAACTAGAGGACTAGATAATAAGTTCCAAAGAGAACTATCTGAGTGAGCAAAAGAGAAAGCCTGAAGAAATGATGTATAGAGATAGAATTAAATAGAAAAGCTTAAAGATATCCACCTAGGAAAGTAGAATGAGAGAGATAAAGCTAGAAGAGAACTAAGGAAAAGGTATAAAAAATGATTAGTTATCATAAGTAAGAAAGAAAAGATATAGAATCAGACTAGTACAGAAATCTATAGTAGTTAAGAGAATAGTAAAACCCTAGCAAGTATTAGAATTGTTTAAGAAAATATAAGACTCCTCTCCTCCTTAGAAAATTCCTCCAGATGAATCCAACAGTCTTCAAAATCTTCTTAGAGATAGTAAATTCCCCGAGTAACAAAGAATAGCCAAAGAGACAACAGAAATAAGAAACCCGGAATAGTATTGAGAGCCCCAATGGATCTAGATGCCAAAAAGGATATAAATAACTCCAAATACCCAAACCCCGACCCAGATCCTCAAGTGCGAACATGAACTGTTAGTTACCTTACCCCTAGCAATCCAATAAAGATAACACCTTAAACTATCTAGTCTTTGAATTCTCCAATGACACCAGATAAGAGAGTTACTCTGATAGAGCCTATCTCATAGGCGTGGATGACCATAAGAGATTTGAAAAAGAGTTGACCCAGGAACTTGGATGGCAGATCAGCCCAAAGTCAGTAGAAATCCATGAGTGTCTACAGGAATAGACCCGTGAGGATAAAGAGGTTTTGAAGTGACAAAAGTAGCAGTAAGAAATGTAAAGTAGAGTGCCATAGCCGAAACTTACAACAAAGATAAAGAAAGAAGATTTAGGAAGCGGAGTAAGATACAAAAGGAAGATACAGATAGAGAAATAGAGACAGATAAGAAATGACGGAACCTATAGTAATATGAATCAGAGACATGGAGTTAAGTAACTAAGGATGATACCAAAACTAGCAGAAAAAATGAGCATAGTAAGACTAGAATAAAATAAAAAGTCGAGTAGACCTAAGAAAAAGTTCTTTCACTCGAGCAATTTACTTTTCTTCAGAAGAATTCCTTCGAGATGATCCAACATTTCTCTGAACCATCTCGTGTAGATAGATAGTTCCCCAAATAATCAAGGACCGCTATAAGATAAAAAGGAAGTAAGAAAGTCAGGGACGATTGTTCAACCTTTTGATGGATACAGAATGCCATAGAGAAAGAGAGACCTTAGATCTTCAGAACTCAGACTTGTAGGCAGACAAGATGAGTGGCGATTGAAACAATAGATAGTTTTCCCTAGCCAAAAGATCCATTAGATAAGGCTTCGACTTACCCAGATCTTCATCTCTTCGAGATATCAGTTAAGGCAGCTATCCTGATAGAGTCTATCTCATACACATCTTACATGAGCAATAGACTCCATCAGGACATAAAGTACGAAAAACAAGGACGAATAAGCTCCCCGAGCCATAAAGAAAAGGAATCATGTAATGTAAGCAGTTCATGTCAGCATGAGTATAGGCGATCATAAGAAAACCATTGGAAGTTCATTTTAAGAAACAAAAGTACCTTGAGAGGCAGAACACCTAGAAGAATGATTAAGGAAATTTCAAGGATATAAAGAAGAAAACCTAGGATAGCGCAAATACAAGGTAATTCAAGTAAATCTTGTTAGACTAGTAGTAGTTCATGAATAAATCAAAGGCCGTAGGCCCCACAGAAAAGCCTGAGATAATAGAGATTCATAGAAGGATATAAAATTAGATCTATAAAGTTTGAGATAATTAAAAGTGATGAGAGTACTACTATAGACAATAGAATAGAAAAATGGATCAATTAAGGTTTAGAGCGAAGAATGGGAAGTTGAGATCTAAGAAAAAAATAGAGGAGTAACCCACTATTAGCAAGAAGTAAAGTAAGGAAATATGATTTGCAATGGTATAAGAAACGCGAGGAATAACAAGGAAATCTAGTGTACTCAAGTGCGAAGACAGCATGACAAAGGAACAATAGAGTAAAGAATTAATGATAGTTGTGGAACCCTATGGCTAGCAGAGAAAATGACCAGTAAAGGAGAAAAGTTGATGATTTAGAAAAATTTCAGGATGGCTCGACAACTAAGTCAAGGAACCCTCAAGGACGTAGAAGAATTGGAAGAACAAAAATCATGGAAAATGATTTATAAAGAATATAACGAACATCTTATAAATGATCCCATACAGTTAAGAATAAGGATTTTAGGAGGAGAATAGTGTATGGATCAAAACTTAGTAAAAGATGCTCTTAGTAGTCGAAGTAAGTAAAATTTTTAAGAAAATGAATGAGTAAGGAGTGAAGGACTAAGATAAAAAAAGATGAACCATTATAGCAGAATGAGTCTCTTAGGAAAGATAATAAAACGGATTATAGTAGTACCAGAAAAAGAACTTAGTAACTGCGGAGAGTTGAGCAACAAAAGGATAACAAAAAGGATAATATAAGGAACTTGTTAGAGAGTGCTTCTTCAAGGACATGTATAGGATGTGAAGTGATTAATTGATGAAAAAGACCAGAAGTAAGGTTAGAAAAGGTAAGTCAGGAAATTTTTAGCGATATAACTCAGTATAGAAAGAGATACCAGACATGTATACACAAGAATTTTAGGCAAAAGTATACGTCACCGAAATACTGTAATAGAAGAGCCTCAAGACTAGTTCCTACCCTCCCAACCCCGATCCATATCAGTAACAAGAATGGACCTGGATCGTAACCCATAGTAATTTCAGTCTTAGGGCAAAGCAGGAGAAAGAGTAAAAATGATAATATATTGATACTGAAAGTAAAATTGTTAAGGAATAATAACAATAGGAGGGGAAATAATAAGTAGTGGTGAAAGTATAGTACGATATAGAATAAAGAAAACAAGATTATCATAGATTAGGAATCAATAAGAGAAGATATTCTAGCATGCGACCAGGTATAGAAGGCAAGTTAATATAAAAAAGTGTTGGGATTTATGTCCTAGAGCTTCATGTGTTGTAAAACGGAATTGATTATTGTAATAATTATAAACGCATTATTCATTTATCAAAGTTGTTTGATTTAAATTGCATATTGTCTAATTGTCTTGTTTACCTTGATTACTTTTGTACTTTAGACTTAGTGTATGTTTGATACACAAGAGGATTTAAGTCTGAAG
>SKCR01003192.1:0-64697 GCA_019454045.1 Zanthoxylum bungeanum
AAATGGTTTTGGCATAAGTTGCCATCATCTATGGAGCCATCACATGAACATATGAAACATAACATATTACACATCGATCAGTGTTTAAGGAAAGAGTGAGAGAGTTTACCTTTAGGTATCATCTCAATCTGATTGTTGAATGAGTGTGCTTCAAAAAGGGTTTTGACACAAATTGTCCACATCTATGGAGCCCTCCGATGAACACCTAATGGAAAATTTTACAAAATGTGTCAAGATTCTATCAAGCGATAATTCCCCATATAAGAATTTCTCAAGTTCTGCCAAAGCATCAAATGTGAGTTGCAAGTTAAATCAAATTCAGTGAAAAATAGGCAACCCTGTTTCTACCTTTTTCTGATTCTGATGATATAACTCTCTGGTACTCACTAAAGAAGCACAGTATCAGTATCTGTAACTGAAATCGTCAAATTCAGCATGAGCATTATACCCATGAATTTAGATTAACCAAAAAACTGATTAAATACAAGGTGTTTCCATATAAAGAGCATGTCATAATAGATAAACCATCATATCTGTCTACAAGAAAGTAATTCATGACAAATACGAAGTAGCTACTCTCAGTAGTAAGTACACAGAAAACCAGAAAACATCAAATACAGGTCAGAAACAACTGAAACACCCATAAATTTGAGTATCAGTATGATCTCTCAACCAGAATCAAATACAAAAATGCTAGCACATAGACTAAAATCATCATTCACTGCACAAGAACATCCTTTTACTATTCTATGCTGAGCCTTCCTCTGGCTTTCCTTCACTTGGCTTTGTCTTGGATGGGGTCAATGGAGAGGGAGAACCCTCCACACCTATCTCAGCTCTTAGATCATTGATGCTCTGCTCCAACTCATTTATGCGGTTTCCCATCTCATCGAGTGCATAGAATAGAAGTTAAGGAAACAAGAAATCTAACACATTTGACATAAATACAGCGAAAGAGAAGCAAAAACATACCTAGTTATTTACTTGTAACAGCAAAATCAGATTCAGAGACAGGTTATTTGTCCTACCATGTAACAATTGTTTGTGTTTATAACAATTGTCAGGATGATTCATGGGCAGTAAAATATGATTTAGAAGAAATGACATAATTTTAATCATAATGTACATTAAAAGAATTTAGTTCCTGCATTTAATGTTCTTATCCTAGAGAAGTCATTATCATAAAACTAAAAGAATGGAAAAAGGATATTCTTTGTAACAATGGAGTCAGACATTGTCTGAAACCTGGACTGCATCTGCTGAAGAAGATTTTGCACCTGCAAAACGGTAAATAACAAACAGTCAAGAAGGCCCTACAACAAGATCAAGATTGCAGACTTAATTCAGCCAAACGATTATGCAATCTTAATCTACATCTGACAAATAGCCGACCCAACTTAGTGGAAAAGGCTTTGTTTGGTTTGTTTGGTTTTGTAATCTACATCGGACTAAATTGGCTAGAAGACTAATACCATAATGCCCAAATTAGTTTCAAACCATAGACATGAAGATTGGTGTAGCAACAATTAGCTTCTCTTTTTGGAAAGAGAATGGATGAATAGTAATTGACCTTGTGCTCTTTCATTAATGAAATCAGTCACATGATCAATTACTTTCACTTCCCACAAAATATGGAATTTTGTCTTTAAGACCATCCCATCACTTTGACATTTTTGTTTCTCGATTGATGAACAAATAATTCAAAATAATTAAACGATAAAAAATAAAACATGATCAACACAAATGATGGCCAACCATGTGACCCAATTTGGTACAATGTGCATTTGTTTAACAATTAAAAAAATTTGTAACCAGCTCCGAGAACAATTAATATTATTGAATACCGATTAATTATTCATGTCAATAATCAATAATTAATTATCTGCTAGAATGCTATCCAAATGCTCGATAAAAGTATACTTCATATGGTGTAACTCTATAAGTTCGGGTTATGTCTATCAATATTAACAATATGAATAATTGATCATTATTCGATAACATTAATTATTCCTGAAACTTATTGGGGATGGTGCTCAAGCACCAATCCATTTCGTATTTGTAATACATATTATAAATACAAAAACGATATTTTCTATTGTATTATCATTGTTCTAAACCGCACCTGGCCAGGCGCTCGCCGGAATGGGCGGCATTTTCTGCCCAGACCGACTCAGAATTCGAAAATGAAGCTGTTTTCCGGTCAGATTTTACACTCTAATCCTAACCCTAACCTTAATTTTTCAAAACTTACTCTATAACTCATCAATTTTAAAAATCCACAATTTGATGCATAAATCCTAATTTAAAAAAACTCTAATTTCTTCAATTTTTGTTAGTTTTTCATCAAATTGACCCTCTAAAAATCTTACTCATTTGCTCAAACAACATTTCTCTATAATTAATTTGTCAAAGTCACACCAAATCTTAAACCTAATTATGAAAATTTTCTATTTCCGATTAATTTCCTAGGCCCCGTGTAGGCCGCCCGACTAGCGCCTAGCGCGTTTTAAAACATTGTGTATTATATTCATATATAATACTATTTATTGTCTTATATATTTATTTATTGTTAGTCTAAAGGAGTTTAAATAAAATGTCTAAGTAAACAAAGACTCGATAGTATTATCGTAGTAATATAGTTACAAAGAATAGTAATTGACATTGAGAAATATCACTTTTTAGTTTATTCTCGAAAACCATTCCTAGTCGATGTTTTACTTACATGGGTCGGTTAATAAACTTGTAAGACCGGTACGTGTTGCATATCAAAATTGGATTCTTATGATTCATCTCGATGAACCACGAGCTTAGGAAAGCTAGTACAAACATATAGGTGTTCATTAGAAAATGAATACTGAATAACAAACAGAAGGCTCCTAATAAATACATCACACAACCATCAAAAGGATGTCTTCCCATGTTTAGTATACATGATCCTTACGACTTGAGATGTTGCTATGGTCTTATGTGTGATCCACTGATCCTCTTTTTATTTTCTTGTTTTAAACAATACAAGAATAGACTTTATATATCCTTCAGTCTTCTCTATAAAAGGAAAATAAATCTACCCATAATTACATACAATCAATTACTATATACCTAGCAATCTTAAAGATATTTTCCTATTTCTAACACTCCCCCTCAAGCTGGAGCATATAAATCATATGCACCAAGCTTGTTACAAATAAAATCAATACGAGGACCGCGAAGAGACTTAGTAAGGATGTCCGCTAATTGTCCTTCAGAGTTGACAAAGCTAGTGACCATGCATCCAGATAAAATTTTCACCCTGATAAAGTGACAATCAACTTCCATGTGCTTGGTCCTTTCATGAAACACAGGGTTAGATGTTATATGTAGAGCTACCTAGTTGTCACAAATTAGCTTCATTTGTGTCTCACCTCTAGACTTTAATTCCTGTAACAACTGTTTTAACCATACTAACTCATGTTGCCAATGTCATAGCTCGATATTTTGCTTCTGCACTAAACCTGACGACAACTGCTTGTTTCTTACTTTTCCAAGATACTAGGTTGCCTCCAATTAAAACACAATATCCTGTAGTAGAACGCCTGTCGGACGGAGAGCCTGCATAATCTACATCAGAATATCCAACTATCTGAGTATTGTCTTTATCTTTATACAATAATCTTTGTCCTGGCGCTTTCTTGATGTATTTAAGAATGTGTATGACAGCATCCCAATGACTCTCATATGGAGTTTGCAGGAACTGGCTAAGCACACTGACTAGAAATGAGATATTTGGGCGAGTAATTGTAAGATAGTTCAACTTTCCAACTAATCGTTTGTATCGTCCAGGATCTTTTAGCGGCTCTCCAACTAGTTTCCTGTACTTCTCAGGGTTCTCCAATGGCTCCCCCTCTTTTGGTAGAAGTTTAACATTTGGATCCATGGGCATATGATAAGTGTATGAAAATGTACTTTGAAACATCACTTATTCGGGTTTATTGTCAAGTATTTAATTTTATATTTTATATTTTATTATATAATTTTTATCATTATATTAATTTAGAAAGTATTTATTATTTAAGTTAATTTAGTAATTTTTCTCTTTAATATTTGTAGGAATTGGGAAGCAAATTAAGATTGCACGTGGGCTTCTTACTTTATCATTAGAAGACAAATCTTTAATTAAAGAAGGAATTAACGTGGACAATGAGAGAGAGTAGAGTTGCAAACCAAATAAAAGAAGAAAACAAAGTGTTGACCAAAGGAAAGAGAGAAGTCCACGCATTGAAAGAGAGAGAGAAGGTGGGCCACAAACTTTGTTTAAGAAAAAGCAAGAAGTTGGCGTGAAAGAAAGAGAGAGAATGAGTTGAAATCTTTGACCAAGGCTTGGAAAAAAGGAAAGTAAACAAACGTGGACCCAAGCTTCCATTATTTTACATGTTTTACAAAAGCAAAAGACAAGGTAGGGTGAAGAAATAAAAGAAAGTTGAAAACGTTGGCCCAAAATTATTTGGGGGTTTATTTGGGGGTTTATATAAAAAAAGCAGCGCCGATATACGGCCGATTAGCGGCCGTGTACCGACACCTACGCGGCCGAGTGGCGGCTAGGCGCCGATTTCAGGCCGAACTTAGTCGCGTGATTACCACCACCGATTTAGTGGTAATCACCGCAACCAGGGCATGACCAGCGAAAACGCGCCGCCTAGGTGCGCCTAGGAGGCGCGTTAAACACTGCACGCCCATTTGAAGGATTTAGGATGGGCCAATGTTATTAAAGGCGCAAGGCGCACAGAGGCGCAAAAGGTCCTGGAGCCTAGGCGCAAGGCGCACGTCTGAAGAATGTGAGGCGCATATTTGTATATACAATTTTTCAATTAGAAAGAGGATCATGGATATTCTTGTAATAATTTTCTAGTATTTTTTTATATTTTGATCAAATTATGACAAAACATTTATAAATTATTGCACTCAATTAAATTTATATACATCACTGTTTTCATAACTAAGTTGCTATAATAACTAAGATATTAATATTTACTTATATTGTCTTATATACAATTTTGTTATTGAATAGTATAATCTTTTGATTAAAATTATATCCCAATAATTATAAATGTCTGATCTATTATTAATTATTATGGCAAACATTTTTATTTTACAAAATATAAATTTTTCTTATAATTTTTAACGATCCCAACAAATTATCTAAGAGTCATGTCAAAAGTAAATAAATTAAATTAAAATATGAGATTTATTGTTATTCTTCTTCTTTTTAACTCTCTGCTGGGAAAAAACCAAAAACGGTAAAAAAGTGAGCTTTAATCAACAAAATCGGGTCAAAAATCAAAATTTTTGGCATCAAGCGCCTGAGGCGCGCCTAACTCAATGGCATCAGGAGCGCGCCTCGTCGACTAGGCGCGCTCCTGATACACGTCGCCTCGCCTGGACACCCTCTAGGCGCAATGGCTGGCGCCTCTACCTAGACACGCCTTTAATAACAGTGGGATGGGCCAACGCACAAGGTTTCTCACTCTATGAGCTCTAGGGAAGATTCAATATGCAGCCTTACCCTTGCTTTTTTGCTAAGATGTTTCCACAACTCGAACCTATGACTTCCAGGACACAATGTTGTAATCTTACCGTTACACCAAGGCTCATCCTCATTTGAAGAATTTGAGAGAAGCAATTGTTGCTCCATTAATCTTCATCTTCTTCTTGCTCACGGTTTGGAAGGCATTTGAGAGAATTTTGATGAAGCCGATGGTGATTGGCAAGTTCATCCTTTTTATCTTGAGATGAAAGGCTTAGAGAATTTGATTCATTAAAGCCATTAGAAAGCATTTGATGCTTGAATATCAAGAATATCATTTCCTTAATCAAATTCACTAATTTTTGTGTGATCATTAAATTGATCGAGGGAGTAATTGATTCAAATGCATGTGTTGCAAATTTAAAATCAAGTGCATAAGATGGTTCCAAAACATTAACTGAAGTTAGTTAGGGTCCGTTTGATATAACTTTTCAAATAGAAATTTTTCAAGTAGAGGTTTTACTAATAGAATTTTCATTAGTAGAGCTTTTGATAAAAACTTTTTAAGTATTTGGTTGTGAGTGAGAGATTTTATAATATATATATATATATATATATATTTACTTTATTTGACAAGTTTTTTAAAGTTGTGTTATGAAATGAATGAAATAATATTGTTAAATTAAATAAGAGTATTATAGACAATTTAACACTTTAAAAAGTTTTTCAAGCTCTATTCCAAAAAGCCCAAATTTTGAGTTTTTATTAATAGAGATAAAATGGCTTTTTTAATCCTAAAAAACTCTACTTAAATATAATCAAACACCATCAAAAATTTTGAAAAAAACTTTTGAATTTGAAATTAAAAAAATAAAAATAAAAATAACTTTTTTACCTCTACTAGAAGTCATATCAAACAGGCACTTAGTGTGGTTCAATTGTTAAACCTTTGAGAGCTACCATTCTAGGGCATTATTATTATTACCACCTTAATAAGGTCTAGAATTGTTCAATGAAGAAATTCAGGTGGGATTTCTCAAATTGGAGTTTGGAATTCAAACAAAGCACAAAAAGGTATCAATTTGCAACTGGCTTAGATTTGAGGTAAATCTCTTAAATTAAATTGTTTAATTTATAAATAGACAATTGTAATTAGTTCTTGAAAATAATTTGTTTGGTCAAAATCCAGATTGTTTAGTGTTCGTACTTGAATAGCCTAGATTGTTTGTTTGGTCAACCGGTTTGTGAAAACGGTCGACCAACAAAAATATTCTAGAAAATAGCAGTTGACAGGTTTATAAAGACAGCCGACTGCTTCAGGCTAAACCGACCAACTGGTTTAGGAAACAGACAAACCAGTTTAGGCCAAAATTTAAAAAATATTCCCGATTAGCAAAACGCAGCACTAATATACTGAAAATATTAGACTCACAAAAACAGTCATATCAGCAGTACTTTGTTTGGGATCTTCGGAATCATGTCCATCCTGCCAAAAAAAATGTAACCAGTTACAGCACATCAAGCAAAACATTCTGAAAAGATCAAGACAATATCACTGCATCTACAAATCTCACGGGCCAGAACTGGAACAGTTTAACAAGCACAACTTAAAATCAACAATAAATCGCAAACTTTAAGGCTCAAAAATTTGAAACAAACAAATTAATTAGATTGTAAAAGTTGGACTAGCAACACCATATGCCTAGTTTTGAGTTATATACACTTATCTTCTGAAAATGTCACTAATTGCACAGTGAAATAAGATCTAAATCATCTATTGAGCACATTTTTCAAATCAACTGTTCTTGAAACCCTAATTTTTGCAAGACGATTACCCAAGCCAATAACGAAGAAAATAATAAAATTGAAACGAGGATTACCATTGTTGGTTACGCTACTAGATCTCTGCTTATCTCTCCCGTACAGAAAATGCAATGGGACGCGCTAAAGTGCCGATGGCCGTGGGTGGGACTGGGAAATGATCGCCAATATTTACGATGCGTGCGAGCGCCACAGAATAAAAGTTTCCCTCTCAGGTTCTGCGGTGAAGTTACCAATATGCCATTAATTTTTTAGTGAAAAAATGAGATTCAAAATTCAAATGTGAAATGAATGACCTTCTATTATCCCAGAAAAAAATAAAATAAAATAAAAATAAAAATAAAAATAAAAAAAATAATTGTGGAATGACCCAAGCCTTGAATGAATTAGACCGTTACTGTTATGATTCTCTCTTCTCAATCAATAAGGAATTTATTATCAATGAATATATAATATTTAATATAATTTTTCGTTTTGATTTAAAAAATTCGGTGGAAATTCGTAATAATTTTTTTCTAATTAAAAAATATTGTTTAAATTTAAGATGATTTTTCATCTCAATACTCATGGTGATTTAATATTTCGTACCATTTGAATACTTATCTGATGGTAGATCTGGTCACTGGTTCGGTTCAGTTCCACAAGAATGTGGAATCGGGAATATGAACCGAACTGGAACTAGACCGAACGATTTCGGTTCGGTTTTATTTTAAAATTTTAATTTTAATTTTTTTAAAAAATAAAAATGGGATTTCAAATTTATTAATTTGAAATTATTAATTTGAATTTATATTACATTAAATTAAAAATAAAATAAAAGAGGTTAAACTTAAATTTTTAAAAACTTAAGTTGTCTACGTATCCTCTTGGGGTGAGAGGAAACAAAGTTTATGTAGTTGCATTACATTATTTAGATAGTTTCTCATTACAATTATTTACTCATCATCATTATTTATGCCTGTTGTTGGTCCTTCAGCTCTCGTTCCGCTTGCACTTGCAGACAGGCGGTGTGCTCCGGTCTTCATGGACGTGTCCTAATCCCAACACGGTGAAGAGGAGTTGGCCTGGGCTAGAGTGGACAGATGGATGATCGTTTGAGGGGAGGCTCGGTGGTCCTTTGTGGTCCTTTGTTCGATGGGAGGATTGTTGGGGTGCAAACAAAGTCTCAAAGTCCCACATTGGTTAGAAATTGGGAAGATCATGGTCATATAAGGATAGACATGTATCTTCATTGGTTTGAGGCCTTTTGGGTATAACCCAAGAGCAAATCCATGAGGGCTTAGGCCCAAAGTAGACAATATCATATCAATATGGAGATAAGTGGTGTCATAGGTTCCTTACAGTGTGGTGGTAGTAAAGAGTGAAGTCGGTGCTAAAAGATGTGTTTGTTATGATGGTGATTTTTGTAGTGTTAAAGAGGTAGTGTATGAAGTGTAATAAAATTTTGGATCCTGGAAAAACTGTGAGTGGATATTTTTTCTTTTAACTAGGAGTATTTATTTCATAATTTTAACTATGTCTTCAGATTATGATTTTGCATATCTTGATTTGATTAACCTATACTTGAAATTGTTATTTTCAAGCGAGTTGAAAATTATGATTTAGGCTTTTGATAAAGCTTGGTTTCAGATTAATATTTTGATGATGAAAATGATTTCAAAGTATGATTTTATAATTTTGGAGGCATGGGGGAAAAACCCACCTCAGATGTTACTTGATTCAGATATGGAATTGACGGATATGGAATTGACGGACATGGTATTGATGGGTATCGGTATTGATACCGGATATATGGACGTATGCACACGGGATACAGGACTAGAGATGAGAAATGTCTCTAGATCTTGGGTATTGGGCTAGGGGGACTGTGAGTACAACGCCTCTATACCTGGATTTCATAGACAGGTTGGTGGCACTAATAGAACCATTGTTTACTGGTTTAGTAGCTTGGGGGACTGTGCGTACAACGCCCCAAGACCATATGATTATTGTACATGATGACCGATGATATTCTTACAGATGATTTTACATATGTTTTGCGAATGATTTTCACAAAGGTTTTGAAAAGAAAATCCTGACTTATATCTTATGGATTCAGAGACAGACTTTTTGGACTTGATTCTTTAAAGAGAATAGTTTTAAAAGGAGTTCTCAAGAGAACTCACGACTTAGAGAATTCTAGAAAATATTTTCTAAGCAGTAAGGATTGATTCTTGAGACGATTTTGGTCATGGAATCATGGATTTTATAAAGTATATCAGTTTTGTTTTTATTTTAAACTGTCCACTCACTAGGTTGTTCAAACAACCTAACCCCCCCTCACTCCCAGTATTTTATTTTGCAGGTATATCTGAGGGACGAGTTTGAGAGGATGGATATTGATGGCAGTCACTTGGGTGTTGAGTCCACCAGGTTGTGCCCAGAAGGCAGTATAAGTCTTTGAGTATGTCAAACAACAGATTGTTGTGTAATGTTATTTTTGAGTGCATTGTATGGAAACTTGTGTTGTTTTTCTATGAGTATTGTGTTGGGCATTGGACCATTTGCATGAACTTATATTTGGGACGAGTGTATCAGTATTGATCAGTCAGATTGGTTTGAGGCTCATGGGGATAATACGGCATATTCCCTGCCGGTAGCATCTCCCGGATTGGGGATGTTACAAAACTCGAAATTTCCACCAGATGTTTAGCTACTAGATATGTAAGAATGAATGAATTAAGATATTTAAGGACTTCTATTTTAACTATTTATTTCTTGTAAAGGTTTAATATTTTTTTTGGGTGGTCGACGTGTCCTAACATAATCTTTGAAATGTATTTTTATGTATGTATTTTAAATGATTAATACATTTTATATCTTTTAAAGTCCATCCAATTCACTGTTTATGTTCTCTCAACACATTTAACAATTTACCTTCTTGATCGCTTGTAAGAGAATAAGAAATTACCAGAGGTAAGTTTGTTTATCTCCAAGAAATGTATATTTCAATCAATCAGGAAAATTCTTGAATTCCAATTTGGGTGCTTCTTAATGTTTCTCTTCTTCAAGTGTTCCTAATTCCTCAAAGTTTTATTTCCCTCCATCGTCTTCCAGTACCTGTGTAGATCAAGTAAAGAAAAATCATTAGAAATATCTGAATCTAATTATGTAATTGATTTAAGAAAATTAATTGAACAGATTTTCATAAGGTCAGATTCACTCCCCATAATATGTTTTTCCAAAATTGGTTCAATTAGCTCCATGTTCTCATTTTCACAGTCCCCATCATATGGTTCTTTGCAGAGGCGGTGCCATGTAAGGGCCAGAGGGGGCCGAAGCCCCCTCTGGCTTTTGGGAAAAAAATAATTCTTGAGTACCCTATTTAAAATTTCAATTATCCTATAAATTTCTTTTATATTTCAAAATTTGATCATTTATTTAAATCAATTTAATGATAGATATATAAAATTAAAATAACATTTAATGATATCAATTCAACCACAATTAGATTATATGAAATCAATTATTAAGATTTCGATATCTATATTTAAATAAAAAAATGTAAGTTAAAATAGCTTCACATATCCATATTAAAAGAAAACAAAAATAGTATTATGTAATTTATAAGACTGATAATTATCTAGATAAATATTGAAAAATGTCACGTAAAAGATCGTATAAATTTTAAATAGTATCCATGGATCAAAAAATTTTGGCACCTATTATTTTTATATAAAATATGTTATTGTTACAGTTCAGACTACTTAGCCCCTGCTGAATCGAATTTCTGGCTCCGCCACTGGTTCTTTGCACATATTAAAAACATTAAGCTTCAACGTCATATTACCAAAAGATAAATTCATGATTTCATTAATGTAATTAATTAAAGCATTAGCTATTGCTAAAAATAGACGACCAAGTATTACAGATTCTGGTTTGTAACTGTCTGCTACAGGTAGTGTTTCTAAGACAATAAAATCCACAAGATATATGAATTTATCGACTTGTAATAATATATTTTCCACAATTCATCTATCGACAAGTAAAAAAGTACTTGAAATTTATTTTAATTTGCCAATATTAAGTTATTGGTAAATCGAAAATGGAAGCAAATTGACACTGGCTCCAAGATCAAGCAATACATGTTCAATTTTATGATTTCCAATAATACAAGAAATAGTAGGACAACCAGGGTCTTTATAAGTCAATGTATTATCGGTTGAGAGAATGAAACTTGCATGTTAAGCTAGAAAAGCTTTATTTTCTTACCTGATTTTTTTTAACGGTACAAAAGTCTTTCAGAAATTTGACATAAGATGATATCTATTTAATGGCATATAACAAAGGAATATCGACTTTCACCTGTTTGAATATTTCATATATCTATGGGGAATGGTTCAATTTCTTTGTTTTCAATTCTTGAGGAAATATAGGTGCATGAGAAAAAGAAAAAAAATGAATATTTCATATAACAAATGAATATTGACCTTCACTTGTTTGAATAATTATGGGAATTTTGGAAATTATGGTGTAACTAGGGAGGTTGTTGTGATGATTGTGCTTAGTTATCATTCCTCCAATTGAAGTTTGGATGGTTTCTCCAACTAGAATTGTAGGTTTGGGAGTATGGGTTTGGATTTGGTCTCTTGAAGGTGTTTATGGAACTGACTTGGTCATTGAGTCATTCTTGCAGGGCTAGCAAGGTTGGCAAACTTGTGTGACATGTTCATTTGAATTACATATTTGACATGTGACTTCTTGAATTGACTTGACATGATCATTCTTCGTCATTTCTAATGCCTCAAATTTTGTCATGGTCTTCCCTAAGGTTAAACATGCATATTGATGAACACTAAAAAGTGCACATTTATTAAAAGAAACAAACAATCATTTTACACTTATAGTTTCATTAATCCCATTAATTTAGCATATTAATTAAATTTATGTTTTATGTATTTTTATTGTGATTTTTATTGTGATTTTTATTTCTTATGTAGGTGAAATAACATTTTGGAAGCATAAGTAGAAAAATAGACATGAGATTTGGATTTTGGAGTCCAAAAACTTGAAATGGCATTCTAACAGTATACAAATTTAGAAATTTCAATCATGTGTAAGTTTCGTATTTTGGACATAATTTTTTAATCTGATATCGGATTGAGGTGATTCCACTTCTAGATTAAAGAAGACTCAAAGATCTACAACTTTGTTGTTGACAAGATTGTCTAATTCGGAGGTTTGTAAGGTCGAAATTGATTAAGAAAATCTAAAGTGTATTATATATAATTATTAAAACAAATCAAACAAGAAAAACAAAAACAAAAACAAAAACAAAAAATTGACAATTTACCATGCAAATTGTCAAAGCAATCACTTTTTTTGACAATTTGCAATGTAAATTGTTAAGGAAAGATGGTGTTGAGCCCTATATAAATAGAGGTGTTCAACACTTCTATTTCCTCAGTTTTCTTCACACGATTTTCTTTGTAATTTTGTGAATGGATCCGGCTCTTGTGTGTTTTATTTTTGTAATTTTTTTCTTGTAATTTATTTTTTTAGTAATAAAATTATGCGTGGTTTTATTTAAATCATGAGTAGCTAATTTCTTTTTGTTGGGAAAAGATTGAAGCTTTTAATATGAAAATTTAACTAATCTCACTTATATTACAATATATAAATTATAATCTAATGATTAATGTTTAATTTAATTCTGGATTAATTATTAACAAACTTTGCTACCGCCTATATGACTGGTTTTATTTATTTGGCCTAATTGGATACATAACTGGACTTGTTATAGACAAAAGTTATCACTGTCTTTATGGCTGATTTTATTTGTTTTGGCATAATTAATTCATGAAATAAATTAATTGGGTAATAATGACAATTTACATATTATAAAAAAACTAAATTTGAAATATTAAAAGTGGATCACCTAACCACAACATTTTATTTTATTATTGCAGTTTTAATTAAAATTTCCAATCATTTCAAACAATCTGGCCTTTTTATTTTTCATTCAAATTATTATTGTATTGTACTAAATCTATTCCTTGTGGATCGACCCCGGTCTTACCGGGTTATTTTATTACTTCAACATTCTTATACTTGGGAGTAAAGAACCACTTTTTGAGCGTGTCAAATTTTTGGCGCCGTTTTCGGGAATATAATTTAGTATATAGAATAATAATTTAACATCCTTGTATATTTTTCTTTTCTTTTCTTTTTCTTTTTATTTTTCTTCTATATTTCTTTTGTTTGTATTTTTTGTATCTCATTAGATCTAATCACTACATTTGTATTTTCTTTTCTTTTGTCATTTTATTTTAATTTTAATTATTATTATTATTATTATTATTATTATTATTATTATTATTATTGTAAGTATTGAATTTTTAAATTTTAGCATATAGTTTGCATTTCAGTTGCATGAGATATTGGTCTCGATCATCTAGTGGTAAATTAAATAGAGAGTCTCATTCACCTTCATCGTCAGTCAAAATGGTCGAGAACCAAAATGAAAATCCACCTGCCCGAGTTAAAAATCTAGTTGATTAGGAAGAAAACGAGTCTCAGCATGGTGATTTTAATCATCATATGACACTCAGACAATTCATGAATCTCATTAGGACAAGATCACCATCTTGCATTATTTTCCCCCAAAATGCAACACGTTTCAATTTTAAGCTAGGTGTCATCCAACTTTTACCCACATTCCACGGTCTAAAATCAGAAAATTCTTATCAGCAACTAAGGGAATTTGAAGAGGTATGTAACATTTGCATATACCAAAATTACAGTATGAATATAATTTGATTAAAGTTTTTTCCATTTTCTTTAAGGGATAAAGCTAAAATTTGGTTGCAGAACCTTAGGTCAGGATCCATCCGAACATGAGATGATTTACAAGAACAGTTTTTGAAAAAATTCTTTCTCCCTCATAGGACAAACTCCTTTAAGAGGAGAATCACAACTTTCACACAAGAGTCGATGGAAACACTTTATCAATGTTGGGAGAGGTTTAAAGAGATGTTGAATGTTTGTCCACATCACAAGTTTGAAACATGGAGGCTGGTCACCTACTTTTATAAGGGTTTAACACCCTAAGGTAGACAAATAGTGGAAATGATATGTAATAGTGAGTTTAGGGATAAAAATCCCGAAGATGCACTAGATTACCTAGAACACATAACAGAGAATGCACAATAATGGGACACAGTTGGCACTTATGAGTCATCTGTAAAATCACAGCCATCTGGTAGAGATATGTTTACCTTAGGGAATACTATAACCTTTCTGCTAAGTATGCATCTCTAGCTAAAAAAGTTGAGGCATTAGAAATAGGGAAAAGTGCTCATGTCAAGTCAGTTCAAGAAGTCACGTGTCAAATCTGTAATTCAAATGAACATGTCACACAAGTTTGCCCAACCTTGCCAGCCCTGCAAGAATGTCTTCATGACCAATTCAGTACCATAAACACTTTCAATAGACCAAATTCAAACCTATACTCCCAAACCTACAATTCTGGTTGGAGAAACCATCCAAACATCAATTGAAGGAATGATAACCAAGCATGATCGACTCAACAACCTCCCCAGGTACACCAGAATTTCCAAAATTCCCAGAATTATGAACCATATGTCCCATCATCTATGAAAACACTTGAGGATACCTTGCATGCATTCATTGAGAAATAAGAAGCCATCAATAATCAAAATGTGAAAACATTGATTGATCTAAAAGATATTTTTTTCCAAAATAATATCTGCATTAACCATTAATGAGAAAGAAAAATTTCATGCACAACCACAACCAAATCCCAAAAGTCATCAAAACTCTCATGATGGTAATTTTGGAAGTCAACATATAGACCATTTCAAATCTGTTATTATTGTTTGCAGTGGTAAGGTCATCCACAGATCTATTCTTGAACCTCGTGAAATTGAAAATAAATCAAATTCAGAGGGTAAGGAAGGGGTTGATGAACCATTATCCGTCATTGATGATAACAATTTCCTTAATATAGCATATTTCTAAAATAACAATTAAATTTACGTTTTATATATTTATATTGCGATTTTTATTTCTTATGTAGGTGAAATAATACTTTGGATGCATAACTAAAAAAATAGACATGACATTTGGATTTTTGGAGGCCAAAAACTTAAAAAGGCGTTCTAACAGTGTATCAATTCAAAAATTCTAACCCTGCACAATTTTCGTATTTTGACCATAACTTTTTACTCTGATATCGGATTAAGGTGATTCTAGTTCCATATGAAAGAAGACTCAAAGATATACAATGTTACTGTTGACAAGATTTTTTTAATTCTGAGGTTTTCAAGATCAAATTGATAAAAATCTAAAGTGTATTATATATAATTATTAAAGACAAAAACAAAAAGGAAAAAAATGAAAGGTGGGAAATGACATCCACCTTTCGATGAATGCCATTTCCTACAAATCATGCAATTTGCAAATTGCATGATAAATGAGAGGAAAGGGTGTTGACCTCTTTATTATAAATAGAGGTGCTCATCACCTTAGAAAATCAGCATCCCTCATAGGTTTCTTTTGAAATTTTGTGAAAAGTTTCAGCTCTTGTGTGTTTTATTTTTGTTGTAATTTTTTTTACTTCAGTAATAAAATTTTGTATGTTTTTATTCAAATTATGAGTAGCTAATTTCTTTTTGCTTGGGTAAAAAGTTAAGCTTTTAATATGAAAATATAGATTAATCTCACTTATATTATAATATATAAATTGTAATATAATGATTAATACTTAATTTTAATCTGGATTAATTATTGACAAACTTTGTTACCGCCTGCATGACTGGTTTTATTTATTTGGCATAATTGAGTACCTAACTGGACTTATTATAGACAAAAGTTATCACCGCCTCTATGGCTGATTTTATATGTCTTTGCATAATTAATTCCTGAAATAAATTAATTGGGTCATAATGATAATTTATATATTATAAAAAATGAGATTTCTAAATTTGAAATATTAAAAATGAATCTCATAACCCCAGTATTTTATTTTATTGTAGCAATCTAATTTAAAAATTTTCAATCACTTCAAATAAATAAATCATTTTTATTTTTACTCAATTTATTATTTTATTTTACTAAATATATCTCATGTTGATTGGACCCGAACTTACTGAGTTATTTTATTACTTCGACACTCTTATACTTGGGAGTGAATAACCATTTTCTGAGCATGTCAAGTTTTTGGCGCCGTTGTTGGGGAATATAATTTAATAGATATAAGAATAATCTAACATCATTGTATTTTTTTTTTAATATTATATTATGTTGATGGTGATTTCAGGACCTATGTTATTTAAAGAGTACGACAGGGGTAAAAGGGGTAACTCCATTGATCGAGACCGTTAAAACCGACCCGACAACTTGACGGTAAGAGGCCGAGCACTTTATACTAAATAGCCGAGCACTTGAGATCGGATGACCGAGCATTATCAGATCGACAGCAGCATTCTCAGTTCAAATGGCTATCATGACCGACCTCATGAAGACCGAGCACATGACGAGGCGTGCTCAGGAAGATAAAGCATCATATTCTTGCGGAAAAGGGATAAGTTGTCCTACTTTAATGGGGTAAAGTAATAACTTAATATCCTAATAGGATAAAGGAAGTAAATGTAGTTTTGATTAGGAATCCTTATGGGAAAAGGGAATAGTTTTGACTAGGAATCCTGATAGGAAAAGGAGACCATCTCCAATTAGGAATTCTTGTACAAATAGGAATCTGATTTCTTCACCATTATAAATAGGAGGGTAGAGTGAGTGTAGAGGGACAAGTAGAAAAAGAAGTTGAAGGCATCATCAAAAAATCATCACAAGAGTGAGGGATTAGAATCATCAAGCTCCGGTTTTGTAAAAGCAAAGAAGAGACCCGATGAGTGTATTTGAGTAAAAAAGAGTACCACCCTGTTCTTGTCCGTGGACGTAGGTCGGATCCCAAAATCCACCGAACCACGTTAAATCTCCTTGTCTGATTGGCGTAGTGTGTTTTCCCGTCTCCCGCTAAATTTGCTTTTGGTCCCCCATAACCAAACAAATTCACCGTTGAAGGAGGATTACCTCGGAGGTGATATTCCCGTATTGCCCCGAGACCAAAATCCGCCGTCAACAGTTGGCGCCGTCTGTGGGGAACTCTACGAAAAGCAACTCGCGTAATAAGACAAATGGCGGAAGGCGGAAACCAACAATCATCAGGGAGCTCGGCTGCAGACTGGATGGAAAAGATCGAGGAAAACCTTAGGAAGGAAAGGGAGGAAAACCAAACTCTACTAAAAACCATAGTAGACCGGTTGGAAAGGATGGAAGGAGCACGCGACGGAAAATTCGAGGCCGGGACTAGCCGGCGAAGGAGTGAGATAGCGGAAGGAAAGAGAATTGTTGATACAAGCGAAGACGACAGACCTCAAAGGAGGGAACCCTACAGGGTGAGATCCGTGGTAGTACAAAGAGATTCCCAAACCGAGGACACATGGGAAGAGGAAGATGACAAATCATCACCAGATCCCTCCTACGATAGCCCTCACAACTCGGGAAGAAGGAAAGAACATACCGAAAAGGTGCGAGAAGACACCGACCCTGAGAAACGCCATTCCCGAGATAGCAGAAAGAAAAGAAACCACAGGGGGCGGCATGGAACCAAAGACAGCAGCATGAAATCTTGGTTACGGGAGGAGCTGGTCAAATGGGGAGTATACCCCAAGCAAACAGAGGGGATGTCCAGGACGGCAAAGATGAGTCCCCCCTCACAGAAGAAATAAAATCAGAGAAATTCCCAAAAAGATTCAGCATGCCGACCATGACACCATACAAGGGCCATACCGATCCCAAAACCCACATTGAGGTTTCGTCCTACTAATGGAGGTGCAAGGGGTAACAGGGGACGCCATCTGCAAAGTGTTCCCCTTAACTCTAGCCGGACCGGCCATTCTATGGTATAGAAGCCTAGCCCCAAGAAGCATCAGCAGCTTCGCACAACTGAGAAAGTCATTCATACGACACTTCAAGGGGGCTTGTGTCCCCAGAAAGACAATTGGAGAACTAAGACTTATGAAACAAGGAGACGATGAACCTTTGAAAATATTTATTGAAAGATACCACAATATGGTACTCGAAGTCGGAGGGTACGAATCCCCCGAGGCCCTGGAAAGCTTGAAAGGAGCCTTGAAAGTCGGGAGGCTATGGACCCACCTAAGGATCCAGGACACCCCGGACTACGCAACCGCCCTAGAGGTGGCCCGAAAATTCGTTCAATTAGAAAACGAGGAGAAAATATCCCGAAGAGGGAACACCATCAGAGAAATGACCACAACGTAAGGGGACATGCCACGAATGGGCGCAGAGACCTGCGGGAGCAGGTGGAAGACTTGGTAAAAGAAGGCTATCTCGGTGTGTACATAGACCATTCGGTTTTTTAGGTCGACCAAGTTGATAGCGGAAGTCATCCGGTCGGATGCGTGGAATGCTGAGATGCAGAGATGATATATTAAGAAGAGCCTTGCTTGTAGTGACCAGTGTAGAGTTGCAAGAAATGCAACAGATCCCAAAAAGGTGAGTAAACCTCTTCTGACTTAGGTTGACATTTGATTATGCTTGTTTGTTATGGCTCACACAATGATTTTGATATTTGTTTCCGGCTCGGGTCTGCTCTTGTACCGCCGAGACCGATGCCTCTTTCCGGCTCGGGTCTGCTCTTGTACCGCCGAGACCGATGTCCTCTTCCGGCCGCGGGTCTGCTCTTGTACCGCCGAGACCGATGTCTCTTTCCGGCTCGGGTCTGCTCTTGTACCGCCGAGACCGATGCCCTCTTCCGGCTCGGGTCTGCTCTTGGATCCGCCGAGATCGATGTTTGTTACAGCTCGGGGTCGGGTTACGTCCCACCGAGTCATGCGTATTGGCCTGGGGACGTAACATTCCCCCAGGACCAAGTGATTCTTACAGCTCGGGGTCGGGCGATGTCCCACCGAGTCTGCCCTTTGGACTGGGGACGTAACATTCCCCCAGGACCAATGATTTTTCAGCTCGGGGTCGGGCGATGTCCCACCGAGTCTGCCTTTGGACTGGGGACGTAACATTCCCCCAGGACCAAATGATTCTTACAGCTCGGGGTCGGGCGATGTCCCAACGAGTCTGCCCTTTGGACTGGGGACGTAACATTCCCCCAGTACCAAGTGATTCTTACAGCTCGGGGTCGGGCGATGTCCCACCGAGTCATGCTTTGGCCTGGGGACGTAACATTCCCCCAGGACCAAGTGATTCTTACTTACAGCTCGGGGTCGGGCGATGTCCCACCGAGTCTGCCTTTGGACTGGGGACGTAACATTCCCCCAGGACCAAGTGATTCTTAACAAGCTCGGGGTCGGGCGATGTCCCACCGAGTCTGCCCGTTGGACTGGGGACGTAACATTCCCCCAGGACCAAGTGATTTTTACAGCTCGGGGTCGGGCGATGTCCCACCGAGTCTGCCTTTGGACTGGGGACGTAACATTCCCCCAGGACCAAGTGATTCTTACAGCTCGGGGTCGGGCGATGTCCCACCGAGTCTGCCCTTTGGAATGGGGACATAATATTCCCCCAGGACCAAGTGATTCTTACAGCTCGGGGTCGGGCGATGTCCCACCGAGTCTGCCCTTTGGACTGGGGACGTAACATTCCCCCAGGACCAAGTGACTCTTACAGCTCGGGGTTGGGCGATGTCCCACCGAATCATGCTCATTGGTCTGGGGACGGGACATTCCCCCAGAGCCAAGTAACTCTTTCAGCTCAGGGTCGGGCGATGTCCCACCGAGTCTGTCTTTGGACTGGGGACGTAACATTCCCCCAGGACCAAGTGATTCTTACAGCTCGGGGTCGGGCGATGTCCCACCGAGTCTGCCCTTTGGACTGGGGACGTAATATTCCCCCAGGACTAAGTGATTCTTACAGCTCGGGGTCGGGCGATGTCCCACCGAGTCTGCCCTTCGGACTGGGGACGTAACATTCCCCCAGGACCAAGTGATTCTTACAGCTCGGGGTCGGGCGATGTCCCACCGAGTCTGCCCTTTGGACTGGGGACGTAACATTCCCCCAGGACCAAGTGATTCTTACAGCTCGGGGTCGGGCGATGTTCCCACCGAGTCTGCCCTTTGGACTGGGGACGTAACATTCCCCCAGGACCAAGTGATTCTTACAGCTCGGGGTCGGGCGATTGTCCCACCGAGTCTGCCCTTTGGACTGGGGACGTAACATTCCCCCAGGACCAAGTGATTCTTACAGCTCGGGGTCGGGCGATGTCCCACCGAGTCTGCCCTTTGGACTGGGGACGTAACATTCCCTCAGGACCAAGTGATTCTTACAGCTCGGGGTCGGGCGATGTCCCACCGAGTCTGCCTTTGGACTGGGGACGTAACATTCCCCCAGGACCAAGTGATTCTTACAGCTCGGGGTCGGGCGATGTCCCACCGAGTCTGCCCTTTGGACTGGGGACGTAACATTCCCCCAGGACCAAGTTTTTTACAGCTCGGGGTCGGGCGATGTCCTACCGAGTCTGCCTTTGGACTGGGGACGTAACATTCCCCCAGGACCAAGTGATTTTTACAGCTCGGGGTCGGGCGATGTCCCACCGAGTCTGCCTTTGGACTGGGGACGTAACATTCCCCCAGGACCAGTGAGTGATTCTTACAGCTCGGGGTCGGGCGATGTCCCACCGAGTCTGCCATTTGGACTGGGGACGTAACATTCCCCCAGGACCAGTGATTTTTACAGCTCGGGGTCGGGCGATGTCCCACCGAGTCTGCCTTTGGACTGGGGACGTGACATTCCCCCAGAGCCAAGTACCTCTTTCAGCTCGGGGTCGGGTTACGTCCCACCGAGTCAGCCCTTCGGATTGGGGACGTAACATTCCCTCAGGTCCAAGTGCCTTTCACAGCTCGGGGTCGGGGTACGTCCCACCGAGTCAGCCCTTCGGACTGGGGACGTAACATTCCCTCAGGTCCAAGTGCCTTTCACAGCTCGGGGTCGGGGTACGTCCCACCGAGTCAGCCCTTCGGACTGGGGACATAACATTCCCTCAGATCCAAGTGTCGTTCTCAGCTCGGGGTCGGGTTGCGTCCCACCGAGTCAGTCCTTCGGACTGGGGACGTAACATTCCCCCAGGTCCAAGTGCCTTTCTCAGTTCGGGGTCGGGGTACGTCCCACCGAGTCAGCCCTTCGGACTGGGGACGTAACATTCCCTCAGGTCCAGTGTCGTTCTCAGCTCGGGGTCGGGTTGCGTCCCACCGAGTCAGTCCTTCGGACTGGGGACGTAACATTCCCCCAGGTCCAAGTGCCTTTCTCAGCTCGGGGTCGGGGTACGTCCCACCGAGTCAGCCCTTCGGACTGGGGACGTAACATTCCCTTAGGTCCAAGTGCCTTTCACAGCTCGGGGTCGGGGTACGTCCCACCGAGTCAGCCCTTCGGACTGGGGACATAACATTCCCTCAGATCCAAGTGTCGTTCTCAGCTCGGGGTCGGGTTGCGTCCCACGAGTCAGTCCTTCGGACTGGGGACGTAACATTCCCCCAGGTCCAAGTGCCTTTCTCAGCTCGGGGTCGGGGTACGTCCCACCGAGTCAGCCCTTCGGACTGGGGGAGTAGAAGTAACATTCCCTCAGGTCCAAGTGCCTTTCACAGCTCGGGGTCGGGGTACGTCCCACCGATTCAGCCCTTCGGACTAGGGACGTAACATTCCCTCAGGTCCAAGTGCCTTTCACAGCTCGGGGATATGTCTACCCCCACATGACAGGTATATGTCTATCATGTAAGGAAATCTATTAAAGGGTTATCTATCCTCAAGGAAGATCGTGGGCTATTAAGTCTAAGGCTGAAACCTAAAATCCCTATGTCTAGTTCATTTTAGATTTACCACATCAATCTTATTGGTGATCAGACAACAAGAAGCATTAAGCTTAAGACTTAATAAGTAAACCTTTAAATTACCCAAACTATAAAATAACCCCTTATAAACCGATGATATTAGAATTCATCACAACCCCAGATAACTAACACATAACTAGGGCTAGTAAAAACTTAAAAGTAAAAGACATAAAGTAAAAATACTGAAAAGTAAAAGACATAAAGTAAAAGCTGAAAAGTAAAATAAAATAAATAAAATACTAAGGTAAAATGAATTACTTTTACTATTTACTATTTAGATATCTCTCATAAAATAATATATAAACTTGTGTTAATATTACCAACCGACCAATCTGGCGGTATCCTTTATTAGTCATTTTAAACCAGATTAAAATGAATTACCAACCGACCAATCTGGCGGTATCCTTTTTAAGTCAATATTTAAATAGTGAATATATTATTTTTAAGTGAGATTAATCTAAATAGTAACAGTAAAAGAATTACCTTTCACCTTAGCTAGGGAAGTTACCTCCTCATGGTGAATAGTAAAATTGTTGTAAAAAGTAAAAAAATAAATTACTATAAACAAAATGTAATTAAAATATTTACAAAACTAAAAACTAAAAAAAAAACTAAATACTAAAAGAAACTAGAGAGAGAAACTCTCTCTTTACATAGAATGGAAGAGAGAGAGTGGTACAATAAATTCTGAAATTTGAAGCTGAATTTATAGGCGCGGGTGGGGTAGGCTTCCAGCGTCGCGACGCCAAGGCCTTTGGCGTCGCTACGCCAGCTTCTGTCGATGTGGCACGCTCTGGTTCGTCTCTTTGCAGATTCTGGATAAGCTGATAAGGTGACACGTGGCGAGGTGGTTGGGCTTCAATTATTGTGACACGTGGCGGCTTCTGATTGGTCGATGAGATTCTTATCCGCCACGTGTCAGATAAGGATTAGATACTCAATGATTGATGCTGACGTGGCGGTGACGTGGCGACACGTGGGAAAGAGACTTTCGGCACCGTAGGATTACGACACGTGGCACTTCCTGATTGACTGATGATGACATGGCGGTGAGGTGGCAGTTTGACTTGGTCAACCTGGTGATGTGGCTGATGACGTGGCAATGACACGTGGCACACGTGGCGATGATGACTGTCGGCACCGTAGGATGCTGACATGTGGCACAGCGCATGTTAGCAGATTGGCTGTGATGGTGACACGTGGCACGGCGTATGTTAGCAAAGTCAAACTTTTCTCAGATTCTGATTTGGGACCCGGCGCACGTTAGCACTGTTCGGTGCACGTTAGGCGTCGCGACGCGGGAAATTTACTGAATTGCCATTTTGTCAAATTTTCTCTATTTTGGCCCCAAATTGCTTCCAATGCTTTCCCAACTTTATTTATCTGCAAAATAACACAAAACACATCAAAATGTTCACAAAACCCGAGAAACAATACAAAATATTAGGTAAAATGAGTAGGAAATAGTGATATAAATACCACTCATCACACCCTCAAACCTAACATTTTGTTAGTCCTCGAGCGAAACACAAAATAAAATAACAAAAATAAAATTAACTAAGCCACTTTCGTAGGGATCACGGTTGCATTTAGCGTATGCAACAAGCTTTTAAACCCATAGGTGTCCCTAGTGGATGAGTTGTAGTCTCGTGAGGGTTTACAGCAATGATACCCACAAATATTTTACAAAAGTAAAAAGAAAGTAAAACTAATGCACACAAAATCAAAAAGACAAAATAATAGATATATAAACAACGTCCTCAGAGAATGTTCAGGATCAAAGTTAGAGGAACCTTCAAAATGCATATTCCAACTAAAATCCTTTCTTTTGAACAACATATCTAAATCAGACTCAAAGTGTGTGTGTGAATAGTCCAGTGAACAGTTTCGACTCTAAGTTGTCAACTTGGTGATTTCGTCTCAATTCTCAGTAGTTAATGGGTCAAACCAATATGAGTATGTAAAGTTGTTCTGTTTACTATAATCAAACAGGTGAGGTATGTGATTTTTCTATTTTTCTATTTTTTTTTATTTTTATACAACATCTTTGATCCATGTAGCGAGCTTTGGGCCAGTGACTCCCAAACCATATGATTTTAGGGCACTAGGTGTTAAAACACCCCTACGGACTTAATCACCCGAATCTCGGATGTTTAAAAACTAACACAAGCTTTCCCGTTTGACGCGAACTATCACTGCTTACTGAGGCAAGATGCCCGGTTACTAAGTATTTGCTTGGTTTTTTTTTTTTTTACATACGTCACATAATAAATGCAAACAGAAACAGAGACTCAGACAAACGGTCATTCATCAACCACCAATTATTTTAACTAGTCATTTTGTTAATTCTTTATTATCTATATGCTTTCGAGACTATTTTAAAAGTGCGCACAAGTCTGACCTAGATAAGAAATTCAAATTAGGGATAAAAGTGAAATTAGCATTTATCTTTTCCTAAAACTTTTTAGCTAAACAAACAATTAAATCATCGGACACACATATTTTTATTTATTTTTTTTGTTTTTTTATTTTTTTTTCGATTTTAAAAACACACAACCATGTAAAATACGAAAAATAAAATTACTGAAATCAAACACACGAAAAAATTTTAACAGAATTTTTGAAAAAAAATAAAAATAGACCCATATCACCCCCAAACCTAACATTTTGCTAGTCCTCGAGCAAAACACAAAATAAAATAACAAAAATAAAATTAACTAAGCCACTTTCGTAGGGATCACAGTTGCATTTAGCGTATGCAACAAGCCTTTAAACCCCTAGGTGTCCCTAGTGGACGAGTTGTAGTCTCGTGAGGGCTTACAACAATGATACCCACAAACATTTTACAAAAGTAAAAAGAAAGTAAAACTAATGCACACAAAATCAAAAAGACAAAATAATAGATATATAAACAACGTCCTCAGAGAATGTTCAGGATCAAAGTTAGAGGAACCTTCAAAATGCATATTCCAACTAAAATCCTTTCTTTTGAACAACATATCTAAATCAGACTCAAAGTGTGTATGTGTGAATAGTCCAGTAAACAGTTTCGACTCTAAGTTGTCAACTTGGTGATTTCGTCTCAATTCTCAGTAGTTAATGGGTCAAACCAATCTGAGTATCTAAAGTTGTTCTGTTTACTATAATCAACACAGGTGAGGTATGTGATTTTTCTATTTTTCTATTTTTTTTTATTTTTATACAACATCTTTGATCCATGTAGCGAGCTTTGGGTCAGTGACTCCCAAACCATATGATTTTAGGGCACTAGGTGTTAAAACACCCCTACGGACTTAATCACCCGAATCTCGGATGTTTAAAAACTAACACAAGCTTCCCGTTTGACGCGAACTATCACTGCTTACTGAGGCAAGATGCCCGGTTACTAAGTATTTGCTTGGTTTTTTTTTTTCTTTTACATACGTCACATAAAAATGCAAACAGAAACAGAGACTCAGACAAACGGTCATTCATCAACCACATTATTTTAACTAGTCATTTTGTTAATTCTTTATTATCTATATGCTTTCGAGACAATTTTAAAAGTGCGCACAAGTCTGACCTAGATAAGAAATTCAAATTAGGGATAAAAGTGAAATTAGCATTTATCTTTTCCTAAAACTTTTTAGCTAAACAAACAATTAAATCATCGGACACACATATTTTTATTTATTTTTTTTGTTTTTTTATTTTTTTTTCGATTTTAAAAAACACAAACCATGTAAAATACGAAAAATAAAATTACTGAAATCAAACACACGAAAAAATTTTAACAGAATTCTTGAAAAAAAAATAAAAATAGACCCATATCACCCCCAAACCTAACATTTTGCTAGTCCTCGAGCAAAACACAAAATAAAATAACAAAAATAAAATTAACTAAGCCACTTTCGTAGGGATCACGGTTGCATTTAGCGTATGCAACAAGCCTTTAAACCCCTAGGTGTCCCTAGTGGACGAGTTGTAGTCTCGTGAGGGTTTACAACAATGATACCCACAAACATTTTACAAAAGTAAAAAGAAAGTAAAACTAATGCACACAAAATCAAAAAGACAAAATAATAGATATATAAACAACGTCCTCAGAGAATGTTCAGGATCAAAGTTAGAGGAACCTTCAAAATGCATATTCCAACTAAAATCCTTTCTTTTGAACAACATATCTAAATCAGACTCAAAGTGTGTATGTGTGAATAGTCCAGTAAAAAGTTTCGACTCTAAGTTGTCAACTTGGTGATTTCGTCTCAATTCTCAGTAGTTAATGGGTCAAACCAATCTGAGTATCTAAAGTTGTTCTGTTTACTATAATCAACACATGTGAGGTATGTGATTTTTCTATTTTTTTTTTATTTTTATACAACATCTTTGATCCATGTAGCGAGCTTTGGGTCAGTGACTCCCAAACCAGATGGTTTTAGGGCACTAGGTATTAAAACACCCCTACAGACTTAATCACCCGAATCTCGGATGTTTAAAAACTAACACAAGCTTTTCGTTTGACGCGAACTATCATTGCTTACTGAGGCAAGATGCCCGGTTACTAAGTACTTGCTTTTTTTTTTTTTACATACCTCACATAATAAATGCAAATAGAAACAGAGACTCAGACAAACGGTCATTCATCAACCACCGATTATTTTAACTAGTCATTTTGTTAATTCTTTATTATCTATCTGCTTTCGAGACTATTTTAAAAGTGCGCACAAGTCTGACATAGATAAGAAATTCAAATTAGGGATAAAAGTGAAATTAGCATTTATCTTTTCCTAAAACTTTTTAGCTAAACAAACAATTAAATCATCGGACACACATATTTTTATTTTTTTTTATTTTTTTTATTTTTTTTATTTTTTTTTTATTTTTTTTTTCGATTTTAAAAACACACAACCATGTAAAATACGTAAAATAAAATTACTGAAATCAAACACACGAAAAAATTTTTAACGGAATTTTTGAAAAAATTTAAAAATAGACCCATACCCCCAAACCTAAACTTAGCATTGTCCCCAATGCGTTACAAAACATAATCAAAATAAGGAACAATAGTATCTGAGTTTTTAATCATCAGCCTCCTTCTCATCGCTGTCGTCAGATGGTGGGTCAGGGAAATCTGGAACAGTAATGTGCAAATCATTTGCCATTTGTTGTAGTGCATGACTGATTGCTCTGTTATATTGAAGCATATAATCCACACGAGATCCCAAACAACGAACTTCCTGAGAAATAGTGCGAGGCCTTGATGATCTTTGTGGTGGCTGAGGTGGTTGTTGTTGCTGCTGTGCGGAAGAAGATGCTCCAGCTTGAGCTTGTCTCTCTATACGTAACTGCTGGATGATTTTGGAGGTAATTGCTGATGTGGGTTGCGTCAATTCCTCCATTGGTTCAATAGAAACCATGGCCTGTGTGCATAAGGATGATATCAGATAGCAGTAGAACAGGCCAGCCTGTGTCGATCTGGCAGCCCAAGCAATGTTGGTCGATATCAGCTGGCCAACATTAATCGTATATCCCTTCAGAATGCAGTATAACAAAATCATACGTTCCTTCGTGACATATGTGATATGCGATCCTGGTAACAAGGTCCTAGTCACGAAATGAAACCAAACTTTTGTCTCAGACTTCAGCATCTTTGAACTCATCTTCATATATTCTCCAGTGCTACTCATGACCCAAACAGCATTTGGAACACATAAATTTCTGTGAGATGAGTGATATCAATGTTCTCCATTACCGCAGAATACTCATCTTCCTCCATCTCAGGAATGTCATAAAATCTGTTAATCGTTGAGGAATCAAATAATATATGTTGACCTCTCACCATTACCACACACGCACGATGCTTATAAGCATTTGCGTAAAACTCCTGCACAATAGCTGCATAGGCTGGGTGAGGCTGCTGACAAAGCTTTCGCCAGTGCCGATCTGCTTTAATCCTGTCAATATCTGGAAATAACCCTGGGTTGATATCAAATCCCCTCTTCATAATGTGGTGTTTCCGGGTTATTCCGTCCTCATATTTCTTCTCCGCAGCGGCTGATACGAATTTAAAATCATCGAAAGTAGGTGCGGCAGAAGTCGATGCCCTGGATCTTTTTAGAGACATTTTCAAAAATTCGGCAGAGTTTCAGCTAAAAATCACAAATTTCACCCAAAAAGAAAACAACCTAATTCTATCACCAAATCACCTCCATTCGCCTCCAAAACTACGAGTCAATCCAATCAACACTTCCTCAATTCCATAATTTCAAATCTGAATCAATCACCAATGTCAATTAATTTTTAATTTGCAGATTTACCGTTCAATGTTCGGGTTCAATGTGGCTTTGGCAGTGACCTTTCCAGTGAGGTTCCGTTTTGTCTAGGCTCAAAGGATTCGGCTTGTGACTCGGCGAAGGCTGCTCTCGGTTTGACTATGCAAGGCTCTTGACAGTGGCTCGATTTCTGGGCAAGGTAGTGGATCGGAAAAGGTTACAGCTGGTAGATCTCGGTCAAAGGCTCGGCGACTGGTGGTCTCGGCTCTGTTGGTTCTCGGTGGTGAGTGTCTCGGCTGTGACTCGGTGAAGGAAGGGCTCAGTTACGATGATGAAGGTCTCGGCAATGATGAAGATGGTTATGGTCTCGACGGTGGTGGCTAATACTCGGCGAGACAGTGGCAGTTCGGCTCGGTAATGGACCGGTTTGTCTCGATTCAGGTAGCTCACGGTCGGTCTGGGTTTTTCTCGGCTTCTCTCGGTTTGGTAGATCTCGACGATGGCTCTCGGTTTGAGTGGAGGTTGGTGGTTGTGGTCGATGTCGAAGGTGGATATTCCGGTTGTGGAGGCTCACGGTTTCGGTAATGGTGGAAGTTTGAGAGAAAATGGTGAGTCTCGGTTGGCTGGATGAGCAAGGCTCGGTCACAGTGGTGTTTGTGTTGAGAGAAAATGCAAAGAAGATGGAGGTGAGAAGTGCAGAACTGACTGTTGGCTGCTGGTCTTTGATCTGTAATCGATACAGCGTCGCGACGCGTAAATTTGCCGTGCGTCGCGACGCCCAGTAATTTTAGGTTTTTTTTTTTTTTAATTTTTTTTTGGCAAAACCAAGTCTTCCGACGGATAAATCCTCTGGGACGCGTCTCAAGAGCTGACTCCTTACTCGGCCGTCTCTACTGGATTGTCTTTACATCTTCGTGATTTTGTCAAATTTTTATTTTATGAAAATCCCGCTTGCACTGGCTTGCTTTGTCCTGAAAAAATTCCTTTTTTATTTTTCCTGCAAAACTAACACACAAAATTAAAAAGTTCACACAAAATATGAAAACAAATTACAACAAATTGCATGGGTTGCCTCCCTGCTAGCGCTAAATTTTTCGTCTTCAGCCAGACGTGACTGAAATCCATCTGTTAAGGAGGTTTCAATGTCGTTTTGGATGTCCGATTAAAGACAATCCCGTGAGCGTTGCTTTTGAAGGGTCTATTCCAACAGAAAAGTGGCAAAAAGAGTTTTGTCTCATTCAGTGCTCGTGCCACCTTCTTGCTCCTTGTTGTTCCAGTGATTCCTGCAAAGAAAGAAAGAAAATCAGGAGGTCTCATATGGTGCTTGACTTGGAATGGGAGTTCCATTCTGTCAAGCTTCTGGGCGATATCTTTGATTTGTACTCCCCAAAACAGCGATGTTTCTCCTGAATGCTCTGGATCTTTATTAAGGTCAGACATTTGCTCCTCCATTTGATCTGCTTCTTGCTCCACCTTTTCTTCACAGATGAATTTTAAAATTTTATATTCAGCTCTCCATCTGTCATCTGTGAAATACATGCTTCAAAATTGTCAACCTGATGATGCAAAGATGTTTCTGACATTAGGTTTTCATGCTTTGATACGACTGGAATGGATGGTTCAGATAGATCTTCTTCAAACATCATGGTAAAGCATGCTCCAAGATCTTCATTTTGAGGATTGAAAGTTTGATCCTCCGTTGTTGGTGCAATTGGTACAAATAGATCAGTTTCATCCTCGTCAGAATCTGAATAATAAAAGTCAAATTGAGACTTTGCCGGTTCGGGCTCCTGAACTGATACCTCTGGTTGTTGATACTGCTCAGCCTCCTCCTCTGTTAAGGTGTCATTGTGGATCTCTGGGTACTCGAAGGCTTTGTTAGTTTCATCTGATAATTCTTCTTGAGGTAACTGTCTCGTTTGATCTGTCAGTCTCTGAATGAATTCTGATTGTCTCTGAATACTTTCAAATTGATTCTGGCATGTTTCAAGCATTGTATCCAACTTTTCATCTTGCCTCTTGACCCAATCTTTGAGCATGTCAATCATCTGATCCTCCTCTGATGGTTCTGATTGTTGATGAAGATCGAAGGTAGATGGTGGATGAGATGGAAAATATGACAGTTCTTCGTACCTTGAATGATTCTGATAATTCTGCCACTCTGAAAAGTATATGCATTGATCGCTCGGGTGGTTACCATCACAAATCACACATCTCCCCATTTCGTTCTGATGAGCAAATGTAGTATTGCTTGGTTCTGGCATCCAGTGATAGTCATTGGGCTGGACAACAGGCCTCAGAAAACCGGACCGTTGCTCCCAGATGTGGGGCGTATCTTCTTGTGAGGCTCGTAATCTTTCAATCTCCCAATAATGTTCCATTTTTCAATCACCTGAAAACAAAAGAAAGAAATAAAATTTACAGATAAAAATAAAGAAAATTAGATACAAGTAAATTAGATAGCTTCAAAATTAACAACTCAAGAAAAATAAGTCCCCGGCAACGGCGCCAGAAACTTGACCGGCGTAAACACACACGTATAACGCAAGCGCACATATCGTTCAAGTAGTATAAAAATATCGATCCCACGAGGACTTAATTCCTACTGTTGTTATTAATTATTGAATCTATTTATTTACATGTATCTAATTATATGGAGAAGAGAATGATTGTTTGATTGGTTGAATGTGGTTTTCCTTAATTAAAATAAATAAAATAAACAAAATAAAATACTAAGGAAAATAACAAAAGACACAAAGATCTAGGGTTGTGAATCATTCTAATATCTTTTAAAAGATGAAGTGATTATTTTATATTTGTGTAATAAATCAGTTTACTAACCTGGAACACGAAATTATGCAAAAGCCTCTGTCGATGGTCAGACGCAAATACCCAGTTTAACCCAATTGAACCATATGTCCATGTCAACCAAATTATTTGGATTCATTAAGTTTAAGTTCCAATTATGGCTACCCCCACCTGACAGGTATATATCTATCATGTAAGGAAATCTATTAAAGGGTTATCTATCCTCAAGGAAGATCGTGGGCTATTAAGTCTAAGGCTGAAACCTAAAATCCCTATGTCTAGTTCATTTTAGATTTACCACATCAATCTTATTGGTGATCAGACAACAAGAAGCATTAAGCTTAAGACTTAATAAGTAAACCTTTAAATTACCCAAACTATAAAATAACCCCTTATAAACCGGTGATATTAGAATTCATCACAACCCCAGATAACTAACACATAACTAGGGCTAGTAAAAACTTAAAAGTAAAAGACATAAAGTAAAAATACTGAAAAGTAAAAGACATAAAGTAAAAGCTGAAAAGTAAAATAAAATAAAATAAAATACCAAGGTAAAAGGAATTACTTTTACTATTTACTATTTTAGATATCTCCCATAAAATAATATATAAACTTGTGTTAATATTACCAACCGACCAATCTGGCGGTATCCTTTATTAGTCAGGTTTAAACCAGATTAAAATGAATTACCAACCGACCAATCTGGCGGTATCCTTTTTAAGTCAATATTTTAAATAGTGAATATATTATTTTTAAGGGAGATTAATCTAAATAGTAACAGTAAAAGAATTACCTTTCACCTTAGCTAGGGAAGTTACCTCCTCATGGTGAATAGTAAAAACTGTAAAAAGTAAAAAAAAAAAATTACTATATTAACAAAATGTAATTAAAATTATTTACAAAACTAAAAACTAAAAAAAAAACTAAAAATATAAAAGAAACTAGAGAGAGAAACTCTCTCTTACATAGAATAGAAGAGAGAGAGTGGTACAACAAATTCTGAAATTTGAAGCTGAATTTATAGGCGCGGGTAGGCTTCCAGCGGTGCGACGCCAATGCCTTGGCGTCGCTACGCCAGCTTCTGTTGATGTGGCACGCTCTGGTTCGTCTCTTTGCAGATTCTGGATAAGCTGATAAGGTGACACGTGGCGAGGTGGTTGGGCTTCAATTATTGTGACACGTGGCGGCTTCTGATTGGTCGATGAGATTCTTATCCGCCACGTGTCAGATAAGGATTAGATACTCAATGATTGATGCTGACGTGGCGATGACGTGGCGGTGACGTGGCGACACGTGGGAAAGAGACTGTCGGCACCGTAGGATTGCGACACGTGGCACTTCCTGATTGGCTGATGATGACATGGCGGTGAGGTGGCAGTTTGACTTGGTCAACCTGGTGATGTGGCTGATGACGTGGCAATGACACGTGGCACACGTGGCGATGATGACTGTCGGCACCGTAGGATGCTAACACGTGGCACGGCGCATGTTAGCAGATTGGCTGTGATGGTGACACGTGGCACGGCGCACGTTAGCAAAGTCAAACTTTTCTCAGATTCTGATTTGGGACCCGGCGCACGTTAGCACTGTTCGGCGCACGTTAGCGTCGCGACGCGGGAAATTTACTGAATTGCCATTTTGTCAATTTTTCTCTATTTTGGCCCCAAATTGCTTCCAATGCTTTCCCAACTTTATTTATCTGCAAAATAACACAAAACACATCAAAATGTTCACAAAACCCGAGAAACTATACAAAATATTAGGTTAAATGAGTAGGAAATAGTGATATAAATACCACTCATCAAGGTTTCTCTCTGAAATTTTGTGAAAGATTTCAACTCTTGTGTGTTTTATTTTTGTTGTAATTTCTTTTTATTTCAGTAATAAAATTATGTGTGTTTTTATTCAAATTATGAGTAACTATTTTTTTTTTTACTGGGGTAATAGGTGAAGCTTTAATATGAAAATAAAGATTAATCTCACTTATATTATAATATATAAATTGTAATATAATGATTAATACTTAATTTTAATCTGGATTAATTATTGACAAACTTTGTTACCGCCTATATGACTGATTTTATTTATTTGGCATAATTGAGTACCTAATTGGACTTGTTATAGACAAAAGTTATCACCGTCTTTATGGCTGGTTTTATATGTTTTGACATAATTAATTATTGAAATAAATTAATTGGGTAATAATGTCAATTTATATATTATAAAAAATGAGATTTTTAAATTTGAAATAATAAAAGTGAATCCCCTAACCCATCATTTTATTTTATTGTAGTAATCTAATTTAAAATTTTCCAATCACTTTAAACAAATCAAGCCTTTTTATTTTTACTCGAATTAATATTTTTATTTTACTAAATCTATTTCCTGTGGATCGACCCCGGACTTACGGGTTATTTTATTACTTCAATACTCTTATACTAGAGAATACAAAATCATTTTGTGAGTGTGTCAACCCTCCACTTCAATTTGGAACCCAACTTATCATAACCAAAATCCTTTTATACTTGTGTAAGAATTGAAGAATTCATCCGAAAGAGTTTGCCAATATGTTTTTTTTTTTTCCCAAATTTGACTATTTGTTCTTAAATTGAATAATTAACAACGAAAATGGTTGTCCTTCATCAGTTATCAGGGACATCCCAAAAATAATCGGGTTCGTACCTTAATGTATGTATTTAATTTATTAGAGTTCAATCCAATTTTCAATTTGGTTAGAGATCCAAAAGGAGTGTGCACGGGTCGAGATGTAATTCAACCCATCCAACCCATAAAAAATACAAGTAGACATTTTTTCAACCCGACCCACACAATTCACGATGGTCGCAGGTTGACTCGTAATTTGGATTGTGTGGGTTGAATATATTTATTATTTAAAAATAATTAAAAATATAATAATTCACATTTAAAATATAAAATTCAATCATATAAGATTAAAAAACATTTAAAATATCAGATCATTTAAAAATAAAAATAAAAATTAATTATGTAGTTTGTAGGTCGTGGGTAGAAATTCTTTCAACCCGCTACCCGCGTGGGTTGACCAAATCCAATGATAACACGTATTCTTATTTTCCTTTAGTTCATGATAATAGGTACCATGTTTGAGATAGCCAGTCCACTCCACCCATTTCGTTGAGATGAACGAGACGTATTCTATCATCTTGTTATTTGAAGACACCCTCCGCTTCAATCTGGAACCGAACTAATTAAAGCCAAAATCCTTTTATTCGCTTGTAAGAATTGAAGAAACCATTCGTTCTTATATTGGTTAATCAACAAGAAAACTGGTGGAAATCCCAAAAACGTGCATTTTAATACATGTTTTTAATTTATTCGAGGTCAATCCAATTTTCAGTTTGATTAGGGATCCAAAAAGGATGGCATATCCACTTAGTTTCACAAGAGCTTTCATTTTGTTCACGGCCATATAAATTTTTTTCCCACTAATAAATGATCGGGATACTATGTGTCGAAATAGATACTAAAAAGAAGGAAAAAAAAAGAAAAGGAAAATCAGCAAAAAATAGATGAGTGTGCCCAAACATGCAAAAGCAGCAAAATAATGCCCGTCGTGCAAAGTAGCATGTTTCAAAAGAGACAAAGTAGAGAGATCATTAGTCCGGTAGGTGCAAATATGAATGAGCTCTTGGCCAGGCATTTCCCCCCGAATATGAATATGTTGATGGAATGTAATGAAATAGAACTACTTTGAAAAATCAATCATAAAACCCACTTGCCTTCTATTTGTTCTTCTTAGCTTTTGGCTCGTCATCTATGTAGGGATATTCCGGTGGAGCAGACCACAAGCCATACAGTATGACTAAGTGGAGACACAGAAGAAGAAGAGATGAATAACTGTTTGAAGGGTATACATTCCAGCATAACTCCACCCCAATAAACAAAACCAATCTGCACCACACGACTCAAAACACAAGAACAGCACAGGTTGACATGAGTTACAGAAATACCAATGCAACATTAATCAATGAGCAAAGTACACGAGTTACCGAAGCATTGTAGGAAACGATGTTCTCCACAGTAGGTAAGGCAAGCTATAGAAATACCTGCACGAGGAGACACCAGGTTCAAGTTAAGAGAAATATCCTTAAACTTGGCTACTTGTTTACATCATTTTATGACAACAGCATATGCCAAGAAAACTAATGGCCGGAACATAAGAAAAATGCTAGAGACTAAACCATGACAAAATGGGAAAAAATTACCATCAAAACGACGTCATATTATTGATAAATACAAAATAAAAAAGACCAAAACAACATCGTTTTTATGCTGATTTTGTCCGTTTTGTCCCCATTTAGTCTCCATATAATTGCTCGGAGCATAAACTTGACAAGTGCTAGCAAATAATACAGCAACTGTCTGCTCAAGCTCAAAGAAAAACATGCCAAAGAACAGTTCATACTATACGTATATGCAACTCCTATCACACACCATTACAAAAAAGATTTGAATTTAGACCAAACTTTGAATTTGTTCTTCCAATTGAGAATACAGCTTGGCCAGGTAAAGTTGGATAAAGTTAAAAAACAAGGGCAACTTCTGAAGCAGCACAACTAATTATAGAAAAATGTATTTTGACCAGCTTACATACCAGGAGTAAAACTGATAATGCAAAGAGCGAGCGCACACAATGCCAATAAAGTTCCCAGCAAGCATAGTTGTTACAATATCTGAAAAGAAATTCCCATATTTAGTAACAAAAAGATGGATTAAAAAAGAAAGTCAAAGAAAATATCTCTGAACATCCTAATTTATTTCATGCTGGAATATCAAAACCTACGTTCTGGCTTCAGGATCTTGGAAGATGAACTGACAGAACTTGGACCAGCAAACCTCATTTTCAAATTGTTATATCTAGACTGTAAAAAATTGAGAATTCCACCTTCATGCCTGCACACAACCAGACAAAAAGTAACTAGCATATAATAAATCAAGTGTCTTTTTATGTAGTTCCATCAGTAAGCAGTCACATGCAACATACATGAAGAATAGATTAAATATATTTTTAAGCTTTATATTTCCTCAATTTTGAATTTCTTGCAGATAAACGTTAACCACCATTAGTAGTGTTTGAAATGAAGCATGTTTCTTTGCATGCACAGTGAAACATCCATTTAGCACTTGTAAGGGAAAACAAGAACCACTTTTACTCACTTGCACCATCTATAATGAGCAAAAGCTGCAAGTAACACAAGATGAATGGTCAGTAAAGAGAGTGCAAACTCCTTTGATATGAACACTGGTTCAGGAACGAACTTGAAGTTAACTGACCTAAAATAAAAAATTCAGAAGTTGTCAATATACAACAATAAATAAATTGATGCATTATTATGTTATGAATGAATACAGCATCAACATTGTCCATACATATCTATGACTATACTGGTAATGCAGCTCAAAATAATGATTATACAAATCAGTGAAACTTCGTGCTATAATATTATCAACCTTATAGCTTAAACAAAGCTAAAAAAAATTGATTAGGTCAGGTGGACAAAATCCACAATCATTAAATCTCCCCACAGCTTTAGCAAATCATTACTTTAAAGCAGCAAAATATTTAGTCCCCTCAAGAATTTACAATCTCAATAAAAAGTGAAAGGAAAGGGGAGAGAGTGAGAGTAGAGGTTATGGGGGTATACAGTAGGTTGGAACACCAATATCATAAATGCAAATACGTTCGAGGAAAATTTCTTTATAATTATAATGTTAAAAATGTTTTAAGACTGCTTAATAACAAATGACCAAATATGTATATGCAGGTTTATAATAAATAATCTGAACCATAAACCCTAGCAACAAGTACCAGAAGTGGATGAAGATACGCCCAAGATTGAAGGCTCTTGATACATACGCAATTGGGTGTGAAATTAGAAAAGGCAATCCGAGAAGAATCTGCAGAACCAATCACCAAATATATGGAAAGGAATGATCTCATATTGAACACACAATGACTCCTAGCTCAGCATCAAGTTGCAGCAGCAGCTCAACTCACCTAACCAAGTTGGAAAGCAAATCAAAAATTGCAAATAGCCTACTTCCTATGTAAAATAACATTATTCTGTAAAGTGCTTTTCTTGAGAATAAAACTTTAAAATTGGAATTTGAAAATAGCCAAGTGTTTAATGCCAATATGATGATTAGTCTCCATTCTCCAAGAAGCAAAAAACAATAGGTAGGTACCTGCACTAATGCAGCACCAGCTAATGTTGATATCACACCAAAGATGCTCAAAGCCTACAAGTGTTCCCAAAACATGAAGTATTCAATTGACTGATTATATATGAGATCCAACTACAAACTTCAATGAATGTACTTTACTCAAAGTTAATGTACCTTTAACAAGAGAAGAAATAAAGGTGGAGCATATAGGAGCACATTCATCTTGATTGAAACAGCCAAACTGACTCAAAAAGAAGAATGAAAAAGAAGGGGGAGCGGAAAGTTAAATTAACTTCTTCGTTTAACATATGTAATGTGAAAAATGAGAGTGAACACTACCTGAAAACAATCAAGCCCAAATGCCACCTCTGATAAAGAAGTAAGGCCAATGCAGCGTGGAGGAATGTCATGGCGAAACAGTCATTAAAGAGACGAAGCACAAATATTGAGTGTACTCTTTTTGAGAGACATAGCAAGCTAAGAGCCCACCATGGAAGCTGAAATAAATGTTAAGAACAACAAAAATAATTTCAGAAATCAGTTAAATAAAAATAAAAGTAGAATATTCACTCCATGGGTCAAAGAGATAATAAGATAACCAGTTAAAAGATACATTTTGAAGTGGACAAAATCTCTAGACATACAAGTTAAAAAGTTAAAGTTGAATGTGTCAGTGGAAACCTAGGGTAATGGAACCGTCAATTTCCTAAGGGAGGACAAAGGAGGAACTCTAGAACACTGAAGAATTGTACCAGACAAACCTCTTCTTGGTTCATCTGTAATAGAAAAATCAGTACACATCAAGCTAATTATAATGCTTAGATAACTGATAATTATCTGAACGAGCCTAAAATAGCTCATTCCAATCTTCACAACCCCTCAAATAAGCCTTTAAGTTGAAAGCATTTCACAATCAACTATGAATGCAATGTACCTTCAATCTATTATAGCCAAATGACAACCAAATTCCCTTCCACACCGCCACACGTGAGCAGGTTCAAACCCCAAATCTATTGTTCCCACTCAATAGATTTTACCAATTGCACTAGTTGGCTGTTGGCACTTGGCACCCACAAAAAAAACTTAGACCCCTACATCTTTTATGCTGCTCAGAAAATGCATACGCTAGTTTGCTTGTTAATAAATTTAACATTGACTCCTTTCATGCAGAATTCAGTTGTTAGCTGACAAAGTGTCAATGCTGCAGCCACATGAGTGACATGAAGATGTCCAGAAAAAAAAAATTAATATTAATGAAAAATGAAAAATCATAGCACTTCAGCTTTACAAAACATAAGAAAGTTACCATACCACGTCTGTCTTCACATATATGAATAAGACGATTGCTAGATTTATAATGTATAAAATGCCAAACAGAATCTGCACCACGAAAAAGAGAGAAAAAGAAATACACATGAGAAATTTTGCATAAGCATACATGAGAAAACTACCAATGGTTTCTAATATTAAAAAAAAAAATTACAAATTACAAATTAAAAAAAAACCCTCTCTCTCTCAAGATACATTTTCAGAACAAATTAGTAGTAACGTTGCAACTTTCTAATATTCCATTATTAATGATAGCCCTGGGGACAATCAACACATGCAGTTGGTTGGGAGCCCTAATTTAAGAATCTGCTTAGTCAACTCAAGGCCGCCCCTGATTTATATATAAATATAGATTGTAATTGTTTAATTGAGTTGTTTACGAGCACTTACTTTTATAGTTTACACAAGTTCAATACATCAGAAAAGAACAGAAGTTTTGAACTGGAAATACCAATCAAGTAATGACCTCTACAACTTTGATGAAAAATGCCTACGCCACGGGTGGATCAAATAAGGACATGGCCACGTACAGTGTTATTAAAGGCGCAAGGCGCACCGAGGCGCAAAAGGTCCTGGAGCCTAGGCGCGCGCCTCAAGGCGCAAGACGCGCGCTTGAGGAATGTGAGGCGCATATGTGTATATATAATTTTTTAATTAGAATTCTTCTAATCATTTTGTTTTGAGTATTTTCTAATATTTTGACCAAATTATGACAAAACATTTATAAATTATTGCACTCAATTAAATTTATATACATCACTATTTTCATAACTAAGTTGCTATAATAACTAAGATATTAATATTTACTTATATTGTCTTATGTACAATTTTATTATTGACTAGTTTAATCTTTTGGTTAAAATTATGTTCCCAATAATTATAAATGTATGATGTATTATTAATTATTATGGCAAACATTTATATTTTACAAAATATAAATTTTTCTTAAAATTTTAAACAATCCCAACAAATTATCTAAGAGTCATGTCAAAAGTAAATAAATTAAGTTAAATTATGAGATTTATTGTTATTATTCTTTTTTTTTTTAACTCTATGCTAGAAAAAAACAAAAAAAAAGTACAAAAAAAAGCTTTAATCAACAAAATCGGGTCAAAAACCAAGATTTTTGGCATTATGCGCCTAAGGCGCGCCTCATTCATTGGCATCAGGCGTGCGCCTCATCGCCTAGGCGCGCGCCTGATGCACGTCGCCTCGCCTGGATACCCTCTAGGTGCAATGGCTAGCGCCTCTACCTAGGCGCGCCTGAGGCGCGCCTTTGATAACACTGGCCACGTATCAATCAATAATGCCACTAAATGTCGAGAAACTCAGTTACCTGAGCCGAATAGACCTCCCCTCCTGTAATATACTGAATAGCAGAATAAACATAAAGAAATCCAGCTGGATATACAAGAGGCCCAGTGTCCCCTTTCAAGTTGTTGTAATCCCTTTCTCCGTCAAGAAACCCACTAACCTGATCAATAATCAGACTAATCAATATCAAACACTCATCCAAAATGAGATTCAAAGTGAAAATTTTTTATCTTCTAACTAATAATAGTTCGTTTAACTAAAATTTTGATACTTAATAAACAAGATGATGCAGTTAAAAAAAAATGAAAAGAAAACCTGTGACATGTAAGCGTCCCAGTCAATCTTGGTATCTGAAATAGGAAATAATACAGCAATTTCAATTAGCATTCATTCAGGAAACAAACATTATCAATAAACGTGAGAGAGAAAGAGAAAATCTTACAAGGGACATAGGTGATAATAAGAGCGACGAGCAGGGCTTCGATTGAAATTAGACCAAAAGCAAAGGAGAATTTTGGATTTTTGAAAATTTTGAGAAATGAAGCATCGTGTTTGACATGAGTCGCTGATCGTCGCGCCATGTTCTTGGCTTTGTTGATTTTGATTCGCCTCGAATTTTGCTGAAAACATTTATAAACAATGAACCTCGACAGTTGAAAGTAGCATCAAAACGGTGAGTTTTGATTGTTGGGTCATGAAAACGACCGAACGAGTACCAAAAAAGCCCAACGCTGTGAATTAATGAGCCTGCCAGGCCCAACTGAGGCCAGCCCCATAACTTCGGCCTAAAGACGGTGGTCGGGACCCACAAGGCTGGTCAGTGATCACCTGGATTAGGGTTTACATTTTATAATAGTGAACTAGTCAATTGATTCAACATATCATAAATATCAATTGATTATTTGAGATGATATAATTATATTATGATCAAAATATAATTTTTAAGGTTATGTTTGGTGTTGTGATTTGACCTATGATGAGCTGACAAAATTGTGTTTTTATGTATTTAATTAATGATAAAAAAAATTACGATTACTAATTGTGATTTTTTTAAAAAAACTGAGAGTTTATTTGGTATTGTGGTTTGATATGTGATGAGATGACAAAATTATGTTTAGATCAAAATACAGTTTTTAAGTCTTTGATTAATGATGAGAAATTGCGATTATTAATCGTGATTTCTTTCAAAAACTGAGTTTTGCAAGAGGTAAAAATTTTAGTTTTTCCGCACCATCAAAATATCAAAAAACTGCCCCGCAATTATTTTTTAGTATAAATCAAAATTTCATAACACCATTTATGAACCACCATTTGTTGATCACACTTTTCTAATCGCAATACCAGACAGAAGCTGAGTTTTGTAAAAGTTAAAGTTTTTAATTTTTCCTCATCATCAAAATAATAGAAAAGCACACTAATTATTTTTTAATATAAAATAAAATTACATAACACCATTTATGAACCAATATTTGTTCACCACATTTTTTTAATCGCAACATCGAACAAAGCTTAAGTGTTTGGTTAACAACAAAAAATTTTGATTATCAATCGTAATTTCTTTTAAAAATTATGTTTTTGTAAAACTAATATTTTTAGCACTTGCACACTATTAAAATATTAAAAAAGTCAATCATAATTATTATATTAACATAAAAAACTACAAAGTACTATTTAAAAATCATCATTTATTTGCCACACATTTCTAATTGCAATATCAAACAGAGCCTTTAAATATATCTCATAAAAATTATGATACATCGAGTAATTTAAGCGAGTGAAATATAATCAAACACGATATATTTCAGTTTGGTATGAATTGCATCTCAAAGTTACCATTATACCACGCGATCACGTCCACTGTGGCAAGAAGAATGGATCAGAGGGCTCCCTTCATGTAAAATTTGGACCGTTGATCCAGATTTCAAGATTTAAAAAAATAGAGAGATATAATTTTTTCTCCCTCCAAATCTGGTCTATTGGATCAAAATCCAATTACCCAGATTTAACTAGAGTGGGCTCCAGTATAAAATATACTATGTTATTACTCGAAACTCAAAGTCAGTTTAAGAATCGATCCAACAACCAAAATCAAGATTCAAGACCTGAGACTCCACCAATTATGGTAAACAATCAATCAAATCTTTTAGTTATAGCATGTTCAAAATAGTAAAGTGTGGGCATAATCTCATGGAAATATAACACAATATAGTTAAAACCAAGGGACTTTGAACTAATCAAGAAACAGTCACAAGAGTCTTATGCAATTCTGTTAGGGCAATTGTGAAACTCCTAGGGTCGGATCGGTGCCCCAGACAGCAGAAATGGGTCTAACCCATGGATATCAAGTATGGGTGTATTTGGATTTTGGAGGTCAGAAACCTAAAAGGGCGTTCTAACAGTGTACAATTTGGGAAATTCCAATTTTACGTAATTTTTGTATTTTGGCCATAATATTTTACTCTAATATCGGATTGAGGAAATTCTAATTTCAGATGAAAGAAGACTCAAATATCTACAACTTTGTTATTTACAAGATTTTCTAGTTCTGAAGTTTGCAAGGTCAAAATGGGTGAAGAAGCCACTATGTGTTGCATGTAATTTTAATTATTAGAAAATAAAAATAAAAAAAGTTGAAAATGTCACAATCCATTTTTAGGTGGATTGTGATAAATGTTTGCAAAATGATCAACAAAAATAAAAAATCAAAAAAGGAAAAAGAAAAAAATTAGTAAGAGTTTATGGTTTGTATTTGGTTTGGAAAGTTGTAATTAATAATTGAGAGAGAAGCATTTCTATTATAAATAGATGTGTTCACCAATCATTTTCTTCATGCTTCTTTCATTTTCTCTCTTGAATAATTTGGAACAAGTGTCTTGTGTGTTTTATTTTTCTTGTCATCTTTTTTATTTCAGTAATAAAATTATGCAAGTTTTTATTCAAATTATGAGTAGCTAATTACATTCTGCTGGGACAAAGGGTGAAACTCTAAATATGAGAATATAAATTAATCTTACATATATTATAATATATGAATTGTAATCTGAAGATTAATATTTAATATTCTCTTATATTTGCGGGTGTCTTGATTCTCTGTAGATAATCAAATTTGTTATTACTCTTCCCAGTGATAAGGTCATCCAAAGACCTATTCTTGAACCTCATGAAGATTCAGCTTCTGAGGGTAAGGAAAGGGTTGATGAACCATTACCTATCGTCGATGATAACGATTTGTCACATGCACCTCAAGCAATGAAAACAAAAAAATTGAACCATTCCCCAGATATATATGAAATATTCAAACAAGTGAACATCAATATTCTTTTGTTAGATGCCATCAAACAGATACCATCTTATGCCAAATTTTTGAAAGACTTGTGCATCGTTAAAAGAAGACATCGGGTAAGAAAGAAATTTTTTTTAGCTGAACAGATAAATTCCATTCTCTCAACCAATAATGCATTAAAAATACAAAGACTATGGTTGTCCAACTATTTTATGTATTATTGAACATGCATTGCTTGAGGATGCTAAATGACTCGTGTTCATTTCAAAATCGGTAAAAGATATCGTTCTTTCTTCAGGAAAAATAGTTGAATAAATCGACCAACCATTAACCTATGAACCAAAAATTAACCCAATTCTTTCCATGTTGGACTAGTCAGATAACGATCGTGGCAAGAAGCGTAAAGTGGACTTGAATCTAAATATGTAACTTTTTTATGTTAAATTGTAATGTTGTTGAGTCAATTGTCTTTTCCACACAAATAGGTGATGTCTTTTAAACTCTAATTCTTTTTATTTAGACATTGGAGACAATATCTCAATTTGATTGGGGGAAATGATATTTGACTAGTTAATTTTCGTTTTTTGTGAAAAAAAAGTTTTATTTTTTAAAAAAAAAATCAGTTGTTTTTGTTTTGTGTGTAAAAAAATTTATTTTGTGTTGATTTTGTTAAGTGTTTTTATTCAAAAAAAATTTACACAAACCAACAATAAATTTTTGACTAATCAAGTGGAATTGTTGTTTAGAGATGGCAGTGTAAGAAGTTTTCGCTCTTGAGAAGCATCTCAACGTACATATGTAATATCTTGAATTTTTTTCGGAATAGTTCTAGAAGGTTTCTGAATTAAATTTTAGGTTTTTGGAGCTAGATGATATTCAAAAATAAGAACTTATATATTGGAAAATAGGTCGGAATGTTTTAAAGTGAAGTTTTATTGCGTTGAAAAATACGTGATTTCGAGAACCGGTTACGCGATTCCTAGTTATATATTTATACACTGAAAGTTTATTGTTTCGGCTATCAAAATAGCGAATGAACTCCGATTGAGTTTATTCTTAAATCATTGGACTCGTTTATCCGAGACGAATAACTTTTGTGTTGATCATTTTCGAAACCAAAATATAAACTTTCGAGAAAGTCCTATGGTAGAGACCTAACAACAATTTTGCGGGGGTTAAAATATAAATTTCAAAAAAAAATTCTATTAATACCTTGGAGTTCCTGGTAATTGCAAAAAGACATAATCCCTTATGTTCCTCCACCCGACCCCCCATCCCCAAAACTGATTTTGAAGAGACCTGGTCACGTCGGTGGCTTGTGGTGGCCGGTGGCAGCTCTATAACGTCGAAAAACAGCGGAAAAATGAAGGAAATGCATGTGAAGTGGGTTTTCCGATCTCGGCTCATCGCTTCGTTTCAAGGCCTGAGCCACCCTCCAAAATGAAACTCTTGAAGTTAACAAGTTGGCAGTGATGATTTTTTTGTTCTGAGCACGGTTGCACGTGAATCGAGGAATGAAGAAATGGTGAACAATAACCACTGAATGAAAAGTAGCTTTAATCAAAATTCCGTCGATTCCAACACGTTCGTGGGATCGTTGGGAGTCTGTATATGCCCTCGAAATCTGGGTAAGACCTCCCGGTGAAAATTTGCTAATTTCAAGTTTGTCGTTAAATGTTCGGATGTATCCAGTAGCTTCATAGCGTAGCGTAATGATATAAATTGAATTGTTGGAGCATGAGTATATTCAATATGTGTATATGGTAGAATCCAAGTGAAAACGAAATGAATTGGGTCAATCCGATAGATTATGCAAGTTTCCGGTAAAAGTGAGTTTCACGTATATTGATGTTTTTCTGATTGTAATAATAGATATGCGTTATATATGATTATACAATAATATTTAGATAAATCCGGGTAGGTTCAGAGGGTACATGACCATTTCGTAGCGTTTGCGGAAACGTTTTCGGAAGATATTTCTAAAACGCGTAAACTGAGGATTAAAGTTAACTGATGGCTTGGATTAGTTTGTAATGATATTTTAAGATTATTGAAACTGAAATTATTGAGATTGGACTTGATCTGGTTGTCCCGGAAAGATCTGGAATTTTGTCATAGTTAAGTTGAGAATTCCGTAAGTCGCGATTCTGATGGCGTATTATCTTTTTGTTTTAACAAATTAGACTAAGACCTGGAGTGCTCGCGAAGTCTGGTAAGTAACCAATGCGATGAGTACTTGAATTCTTGATTTGTGTTTAAATATATATAGAGATGATTGAAATGTTTATGATAAAATTAGGATAGTTAAGAGGTGATTTTGAAAACGGAGTTCAAGATTATGTATAGATAAGTTAATCGACCACCACATGTATGGATTTTTATTATTGCTATGATATGAAGTGAGATGTTTGATGAGTTTAATGTTTATATGTATATATTGATGTACGTAAGTGTATGAACCTATAATGGTATGTATATGTATAGGTAAATAAATATGTATATGCATATGTATAAATATATGTACACATATTCGTATATGTATATGATGTCCATATATGTATAATTTGAAGTATATAGGATCGGTAAATGGAATAATTTATGATTTCTGAATTTGTATTAGTATATGTATGCGTACACTATTTGAATAAGTTTGTTATTGACTCATACACGCGATTTATCTGTATGGAGGTTGGGTTGGTTAAGTGTGATAAGAAATGGGTATAAGATAAGTTCTTCATGAACATATATGTTTAATTGATAAGTTATTCTATCAAATATTTCCAGATAGAAATTCTGAAACTGAGTATGTATGTTTGATAAGTGAAAGATACGAGGACTATTAAAGATATAGCATTTGAATTCGTAGTAATGTGTATATTCTCATGTTCGAAATATATGTATGTATATGAGTATTTTGATGATGACTCGGAGTGTTGTCATGTATGAGAAATCATGCAATGAATTTGTGTTACATTATAAGTGTCCATATGTGTATGTTCAATTGGTTGATAATTTGGTGGTGTTATAACCGAGCTGGTTAGGAATTCGTTCGGACGACATTCATCTCATACCTATTATAAAATAGGTAATGAGTCTTGTAGAGCATTGCTTGTGTAAGCCAGTGCATACGTATGTGTTGTTTGGGTTATGTATTCTTTGATGTATTGACTGTTATGTATGCTTCGTTGTCGGTTGCATGATGATTATCTGTATATATGAGTGTATGTGTGTGTATGATAGATTCTGTGATATATATGGACTGTGTATGCTTACGTGTAATGAATGAATGACTTGAAAACCGGTGTGAATATAAGATGTTATAAAGTGTGTTTGCTAAGTTTTTTTATTATATCTACGTAATTTTTGAAAGAGACTGGATGTGTTTGTAAGCTCCTGGTGTAAGACATGTCTCCAATTAAGAATTCTCAAAATTGGATTTGTATGAAGATAAGAGAGGTGAACTTTGATTTCTGAATCGATATGTGTGAATACATATGTCACGAATGTTAAGCTATCGTAAGGCTATCAGAATTAAAGAAAGTTTGTTTCGAATTGAAGAAAGTTTATTTGACTTACCAATTTGTTGATATTTCAAAGATGCTTATTCGTGATAAAGTATAAATATGTGACTTCATGTTTCACATGATTGAAATGGATTCGATGTTAAATTACGTACTCTGTGATATTCTAATTTTTGCTTTGTATGCTTTGGATGTTTGGATATTAGATTGGCATATATATATATATATATATGAGGATTTGACATGTGTTAATAATAGAAGATAGTAAGAAGTTGATAAATATGAACTCATAACAACTTTGTTATTTTGAAAAGCTTCTGATATGCTTGACTTGTGCATTTTGTTTGTAGTACGAGCGTGGTTACTTATTGAGTTTTATAACTCACACAAAATCAGTTTGCTAGTTTTGTAGGTTGGCTTCCAGACTGGTCAACCACTTCAGCTTTGAAAGTCATACTCGAGATGCGGATCACCCAAGTTGCAGTCACCCTCGCAAGTATCCTGGGAAAAGTCTTAGAGATTTAGGGTCTATGATTACTATGTTATTCATCATGCTGAGCACGCTGTTTTGTATTTATTAAGTAAAAATATAATTTGCATATGATGTTGTGGGCACAGAGCCCTTAAATGTTGATTTTGAGCTTGATGTGTTTTGTGTGGACCTAAGGTTCTTTTGTATAGTTGATGTCTTCTTCAGGTTTCATTTTGATGCTGGATTGTGATCAAAGTTGTCTAGTTTTAGGATACACCATGTCCGTTTTTCTGTAAATTTAGAGGTTTATGGAGATGGGTTAATCATGTCTCCTGCCGGTAGAATCCTGCCTCTGGCGGGGTGTTATAATTTCATAATAAGTTATTTTTATTCATTTATTTTTGAATCATTTAAATTTGTGAATTATTCATAATATTGATTAAATTTGATCTTTATAAACTCATTTGACAAGTATTATAAACATATACGGTAACATATGATCATGGGTTGTAAGTAAAAATTTTGTAATATTCATTTGTCTATTTTATTGGAGGTAGCACCTAAAGGCAGTGGAATTTATATTTTTATTCAAAAAAACTAACCAATCTTTTATTTAGTAACCGTACATCTTGCCTCAACAAACAGTGATTGTTCGGGTAAAACGGTAGGGCTTGAGTTGTTTTAATTTTTAAAAAAATATGTGTGTGAATAAGTTCAATTTTGTAGCCTCTCTAACTCGAGCAATTAAGTATGTATGGGTATTTTAAGACTTAGTGCCCTAAGGCCAACTGGTATGAGAGTCACTGTCTCAAAACTCGTTACATAGGTTAAAAAGAAAGCTTAAGGAAATCACACACTTCTTCTTTTTGACATTTGAGATCAGAGCAAATAAGTCTGTAGAGGTGTCTTAACACCTAGTGCCCTAAAACCAAATGGCTTGGGAGCCACTGACCCAAAGCTCGTTACAAGGGTTAAAGATGTATTATTATTAAAAAACTATTTTTTATCTATAAATAAACTGCCATTAGGTGTGAATTTTGATATAATATTAGGATAAAAATATTACTCTCTTTTGTAACAGCTCGGTAATCCCGACGACTACTACCCAGTAATCCCGATAACTACTATGTTATAGATGGCGTAATACATAATATAAATCATGTTCGAGCGTGTCTGTGTTTGTGGAATTATTTTTCGGACATTTGACAAATTCCTCGTTGTTCCGATACAGAATTTATTCAAAGATTCAATCCAGACAGCCCTTAGTATTTGGGCCATAATTTTTCATACGATCTCTAATTTTATGAATTTTATATTGTTGGAAAGCTAAGACCGAGACCTAAAACTTCTACGTTGGATATTTTTCCAAATTCAAATCAAAAGCAGGTCAAAAATCATAATTTTCGTTGCTACTATAGTAAATTCGAGAATGGCCTAGATTGGGTGATATGGCACAATACTTGCCACCCATTTCATTACAAAAATCAGCCAATCGCCCTATAAAAAGGACAATATTCACTCTCTTCCTCACCCAAAATATTAAGAGCAAGAGTGGAAATCTTCTCATGCCAATTTCTTCTCTTATAATCACTTTTCAAGTCATTTTTAGTCCTTTCAAGCTTAATTTCAAAAATGGTAAGCTCTCTTTCCTGTTTATTCTTCTCATTTTTCAGTTTTGAGCAAAGAAAATAAAACCCAAATTCGCACCTTGCATATCCTAGGGTTTGAATTTGTTTAATTATCATTTAAAGCATGGTTAATATGCATTTTTGAATGTGTTATGATAATATTAACATGGAATTGAGTTTTGTGTGTATGAATGTAATGGGGAATTGTATTTTGTGATTTGGTGATACAAGAATAAATGGTTTGTGTTTCGATTGATGATAATAAATGGTTTATGTTAAGATGAACTGAAGATTAGAAGGTGGTGTTGAAATTGCTTGGGCATTATCATAGAAGAAATTGATGAATGACCCTGAAATTGGACTAGCGTTGCGACACTCAACACCCAATGTCGCGAAGCATATCAAGCAGAGACTCTCTACGTCGGGTCTGATTGTGTGGGCGTCGCGACGCACATCATCTAGCATCACGACCCGAAGTAAGAAAAAGCTTTCTACCTCGATCTGAATCATGTGTGCATAGCGACGCGTTATGGCGTCGCGACGCGCCAGACCTGGCGTCGTGATGTGTAACAGAAACAATTTCATTCCATGTTCATCTTAGGAAGTTAGAGGTCACCCTAAAGGTTCCGTATACGGCACACATGTGCATTCACCCCATCCATGATCATGATTAGCTTCTCAGTTAAATATGTTAATCATACTCGGATACAGGTTGGATTGGCTTTTCCGCAGGAATCTCTTCAGTCGCATCCAGGATCATTGGCAATAACCGTTAATCAGTGAGTGTATATTTTCTTTTCAAAGTTGTTATTTACTTATCTGTTTTTGAATCGAGACTTACTTTTAAACGCATAAGACATTAGCCAAGTTTATTTCCAGTTGTTTTATGACAATAAAATATTTTTAGAAGTTTTGACTCAAAAACATGGATTTGATTTTTGGAGGCATATGGGAAAAACCTACCTCATATGTGACTTATTAGAATTGACGAATATAACATGTGCACATGTAGAGCAGGACTAGGGGGACGACGATACGTAAAGTCTCTAGATCCTAGATTTCAGGGCTAGGGGGACGGCGAGACGTAACGGCCATAGATCCTAGATTCAGGGTCATGATGATAGCATGGATCAGTACATCTGGCTCTAGTGCAGTGGCTTGGAGGACGGTGATACATAACACCCGAAGACCACTAGATAGGCGTATAGGGGGACATCGATACGTAACGCCCACATGCGTAAAGTTTTCTAAGATTTTCTAGGCGTATAGGGGGACAACGATACGTAACGGCCCCATACTTCAGGTTTTCAGAAGCATATTTTTAGAAACATATTTTCAGAAATAGACTTTCAGAAATAAGATTTTCAGAGATATGATTTTCAGAAAAGATAAATTTTATGAAAGAGTTTACAGAAAGAAAGGATTTTCAGAAACGTTTTCCAGAAAGAGAACTGTTTTCAGAAAAGAAAGAGTTTTCAGAAAAGATCCAGTTTTCATGTGATGATTTGATTTCAGAAAAAAATGAGTTTTCATAAAGTATTTATGTTTCCATTTTAAATCGTTCACTCACTAGGTCGTTCAAATGATCTAACCCCCCACTCCTAGTGTTTTTATTTTGCAGGTTACTCGGAGGATGAGTTCGAGATGATGGATACTGATAGCAGTCACTAGGATGTTTGAGTCCATCAGGTCGAGTACAGAGGTTCAGCTCTATCAGAGTTAAAGTAAAGTCGCATGTCAGTCATTAGTAATGTGAAGTCTTTCAAATGTGTTAAAAAATGTCCATGTATATAATTGTAAAATGTAATATTATTAAGTACATAAGTTGTGAGTATTAGTTTGCAGTTCAGGATATTGAGTTCGGAAATGGTCCATTTGCATGAGTTTACGTTTGAGATGAGATTAGTAGTATCGATCGTAGTTAGAAAGTCAGAGGCTCAAGGGGATATGATGGCCTATTCCCTGCCGGTAGCATCTCCGAGGAGGGGGATGTTACATCTTTTCAACAAGACATGTGAATATTATGGGCACAATGAATTGATTGATACTTTCTATTATGGGTGTATGGAAGAATGGTTAAAAGTACAAGATAATTTTCTTATTTGATAATTTAGAAAGAAATAAAACAATTACTAACTTGGATAAGAATTTGTCTTTTTAATTTTCGCTTAAATTACTATGGACCAGTAATAAGCTGATTGGGGGTGTAATGAATACTAAAAAGCGTACATTTAATAAAGAGAAAGTAATCATTTTACAATTATAATTTCATTAATCCCCTTAATTTAACACATTTGTGAAATAATAATTAAATCTATGTTTTTTTATATTTTTATTATGATTTGTATTTCTTATGTAAGTGAAATAATATTTTAGATGCTTAACTAGAAAAATGGACGTGATATTTTTATTTTAGAGGCTATAAACTTAAAAAGGGCGTTCTAACAGTGTACAATTTCCAAAATTTCAATATTACGTAATTTTCGTAATTTGGCCACAACCTTTCGTAGTTTTGCAAAATTGAAAGATGAACACTTCTATTGTAAATAGAGGTGTTCACCACTCATTTTCTTCATGCTTCTTTCATTTTTCTCTTGAAGAATTTGGAAGAAGTGTCATGTGTGTTTTATTTTACTTGTAATCTTTTTTCTTTTTATTTTCACTCGAATTATTATTTTATTTTACTAAATCTATTCCATGTGGATTGATCCCGGACTTACTGAGTTATTTTATTACTTCGACACTCTTATACTTGGGATTAAAGAACCACTTTGTGAGTGTGTCAACACTGAATCGTCCATTTTTAGCAACAACTAATGCTTTAATTAATTGCATGAATGAAATCATGAATTTGTCCTTTGGCAATATGAAGTTGGAGTTTAATGTTTTTAATATATGCAAACAACCATACAATGAGGACTATGAAAATGAAAACATGGAATTAATTGAACCAATTTTGGAAAAATATATTCAGGGGAGTGAATCTGGTCCTATGAAAATTTGTACAGCTAATTTTCTTAAATCTAGTACGCAATTAGATTCGAATATTTCTAATAATTTTTCTTTACTTGATCCTACACAGGTACTGGAAGACGATAGAGAGAAACAAAATTTTGAGTAACTAGAAACAATTGAAGAAGAGAAACATGAATAAACACCTAAATTGGAATTAAAGACTTTGCCTGAAGGATTGAAATATACATTTCTTGGAGATAAATAAACTTACCCTACGGTAATTTCTTCTTCTCTCTCAAACGATCAAGAAGGTAAGTTTTTAAATGTTTTAAAAGAATATAAACAGAGAATTGGATGGACTTTAAAAGATATAAAATATATTAATTCTTTAAAATACACACGCATAATACATTTAAAAAATAATGTTAGGATACGTCGACCACCTAAGAAAATGTTAAACCTTTACGGGAAAGAAATGTTTAAAATAAGAGTCTTTAAATTTCTTAATTCATTCACCTCTTACATACCTGGTTTGGAGAAAAGCATATATGCTAAGAAACGAAGAACTAAACAATTAAGTGTTTGTTATAAATGCGAACGTTGGACGTGCAACACTCATTGTCGTTCTTTAGGAATGATGTCTAATAATCGTGAAGAAAAAATTCAATCAATTAGAGATGGCTTGAATAAGGAGTCATTAAATAATATATCATTGGCTCTCGAGACGCATCCCAATGGAATTGATAGATGGATTCGTAATTTACATAAAGAATTTCAAAAAGAAAGACAACAATACAGTCTCGGGAATCTGACTTTAAAAGACTATGTTTGCCAATTTGTAGGAAAATTGGATGGGAAACATATTGATGATTAATAAAAAGTGCATATTTATTATCCGATAAGTCAATCATTTTACACTTATAGTTCACTAATCCCCTTAAATTGACACATTTGTGAAATAATATTTTAAGTTATGTTTTAAGTGTTTTTATTGTGTTATTTTATGTTATTTGATAGGTAAAATATTATTCGGGAGCTCGACAGGACAAATCAGACTTGAAAAAGGGCAAAAATGAAAATTCAGCTTCCGCGTCGCGACACGAAAATGATGGCGCGTCGTGTCGCACCTAATAAAACAAAGACACCGTCGAACGCGCTATTCTCTCAACACGTGTCCCCATCGTGGCATTCGTGTTGCGACGCGCCGACCAAAATCTGCCTATAAATTGAGGCATCCAGTAGAAGAAATTTTCATACTTTTCTTTCCGACTTCTATATAGATTTTGGAAGAGAGTGTCTTGAGTATTTATTTTTATTTAAAGCTTTCTATAATGTCTTTTTTCTTTCAGTAATAAAATTACGAGTATATTTAATTACAAAATGAGTAGCTAATTTCTTTTCTGATGTGGTAAGGGTGAAGCTTTTATAATGAAAACTTAGATTAAACTCGCTTATATTATAATAAATAAATTGAAATCTAATGATTAAAACTTGATTTAAATCTATATTAATTATTGACAATATTTGCTACCGCCTTTATGGCTAGTTTTATTTTTTTACCGCCTATATGGCTGGTTTTATTTTGCTACCGCCTTTATGACTGGTTTTATCTTTTTACCGCCTATATGGCTGGTTTTATCTTGCTACCACCTTTATGGCTGGATTTATATTTTTGGCATACTTAGTACCTTGGCAGGACTAATTACTGACATAAATGACTATCGCCTTTATGGCTGGTTTTATATATCGGCATAATTAATTCCTGTGATAAATTAAATGGGTAACAAAGGAAATTTATATATTATATTTAAGCGAGATTTCTAAGTTCAAAAGATTAAAAGTGGATCCCCCAACTCCTGCATTTCATTTTATTATTGCATTTTAAATCTAAAAGTCTCCAACTGCTTCAACAAATCAAACTTTTCTTTTTCGCACTGCTCATCATTCTATTTTGCTAAATTTATTCCTTGTGGATCCACCCTGGACTTACCGGGTTATTTTATTACTTCGACACTCTTATACTTGGGAGTAAAAGATCACTTTTTGAGCGTGTCACATATCCCTGACCCATAGAGGGTGTTCAAGCCGTTACTGGACGTAAAACCAGAGGAAGATTTGAGCCACAATCACAACTATCAGTACATATTTTTTCAATTTATTGCTTTAATTTCCTTTACTTTAAATTACCGTTTTGATTTACTTTAATTTATTGTTTTAATTTCCTATCTAAAAAATTAAGGCTTTAGAAACGGGGAAGAGTGATCATGTCAAGTCAGTTCAGGAAGTCATATGTCAAATCTATATTTCAAATGAACATGTCACATAAGTTTACCTGTCCTTACCAGCCCTGAATGAATGTCTTTATGACCAAGTCAGTTCCATAAACACATTCAATAGACCAAATCCAAACCTATACTCACATACCTATAATTCTGGTTGGAGAAACCATCCAAACTTCAATTGAAGGAATGATAAGCAAGCACAATCCTCACAACAACCTCCCCAGGTTCACCAGAATTTCTGAAATTCCAAGAATTACGCACCATATGTCCCACCACCTAAGAAAACCATTGAGGATAACTTGAATGCATTCATGGAAAAATAAGAAACCATAAATAACCAAAATGCACAAATGATGAATGATTTGAAAGAAACTTTTGATAAAATCACATATCCTTTGGCCATTAATGAGAATGGAAATTTTCCTGCACAACCACAGTCAAATCCCAAGAGTCATTAAAACCTCACGAGGATAGTTCTGGAAATCAACACTTAGATCAAGTCAAATCTGTTATTACTCTTCGTAGTGGTAAGAACATCCACAGACCTATTCTTGAACCTCGCGAAACTGAGAATAAATCAAAATCAGAGGGTAAGGAAGGGTTTAATGAGTCATTACCCGTCGTCGATAATAACAGTATTTCTCATGCACCTCCATTTCCTCAGGCATTAAAAACAAAGAAATTGAACCATTCCCCCGAGATTTATGAAATATTCAAATAGTTAAGGGTCAATATCCCTTTGTTAGATGTCATCCAACAGATACCATCTTATGCCAAATTTCTGAAAGATCTATGCACCGTTAAAAGAAAACATCAGGTAAGAAAGAAAGTTTTTCTCGCTGAACAGGTAAGTTTCATTCTCTCAACCAATAATGCAATAAAATACAAATACCCTGGTTGTCCAACTATTTCTTGTATTATCGAAAATCAAAATATTGAACATGTTTTGCTTGATCTTGGAGCTAGTGTAAATTTACTTCCATTTTCGGTTTACCAACAACTTAATATCGGTGAGATGAAACCAACCTCAACTACTCTTTTACTTGCCGACAGATCAGTTAAGGTACCAAAAGGAATTGTGGAAGATGTGTTATTGAAAATCAATAAATTCGTATATCATGTGGATTTTATTGTTTTAGAAACACAACATGTGGCAGATAGTTATAAGCCAATCCCTGTAGTATTTGGTCGCCCATCTTTAGCAACAGCTAACGCTTTAATTAATTGCAAGAATGGAATCATGAATCTCTCTTTTGGCAACATGACATTAGAGCTAAATATTTTTAATATGTGCAAACAACTGATGAGCGGAAAAGATATCAATATTTACCGCCCCTTTAACTTAATATTTTGTTTAGTTTCTCGGGTTTGATGAACATTTTGATGTGTTTTAGTTTATTTTACAGATAAAATAATATCAGGTCTCAATGAAATTATTTAGGACGAAATATGGGTCAAAAAAGGGCAATTATTGGACTTGATATTTTAATTTTGGAGATTGAAAACTTGAAAGGGCGTTTTTGACAAAGTGCAGTTTTGGAAATTCCAATTTTGCACATCTGTTGTATTTTAGGCATAACTTTTTACTCCAATATCGGATTGAGCTGATTCAAGTGCCAGATTAACGAAGACTCAAATATCTACAACTTTGAAAGACAACATATTTTCGAATTCTGAAGATTTCATGACCGAAATTGATGAACCATCTAGAAGTGTGTTGTGTGTAATTATTAAAGTCATTTTCAATCATTTTCAAAGCAAAAAAAATAAATTAATAAATAAATAATAAAATTATCAAATCATCACCAAACATGATAAGCAATTAGTGGAGCAATTAATAATGGATTTGGTGGAGTAATTAGTGGAGAAATTAATAATGGATTTGGTGGAGAATTTGATGGAGGCAAAATTTTGCCTATAAATACCAAGCCATTTCATTTGTAAAATCCATACTTTCTTCTTTGAAATTCCTAAGGAATAAATAAGAAGATTGTATCTTGTTTGTTTATTTATAGCTTTCAGTAATTAATTTCCGCTTTCGCATTTTCTTTTCTTTATTTTTCAGTTTTTACTTTCCGTAATTTACTTTTACGCACAATCCTTTCCTTTCTTTACTTTTGCAGTTTTTATTTTTCAAGCAATGAGGAGGTAATTCCCCTTTGCTGGGGTGAAAGGTAAAGCTTTTATTATTGCTATTTAGATTAATCTCCCTTAATTATAATATATAAACTATTTAAAACTTGACTTAATGAGGATACCGTTATATTGGCCGGTTGGTAATTAATTATAAATTGGTTTTAACCTGACTAAGTATGGATACCGCCTGGTTGGTCGGTTGGTAATTAATTATTAATTTGACTTAATCAGGATACCGCCTTTATGGCTGGTTGGTAATTATCACGTAAAGTTAATATATTATATTAAGGGAGATATATAAGATAATAGTAATAAAAGTTGATCCTCTAACCCCCAACATTTTCTTTTATTGTACTTTTGCTTTATTTAATTTCAGTAATTTACTTTTCAGTAATTTACTTTTATTTTTTTTACTTTTTACTTTTTACTTTTACTTTTACTTTTTTTACTTTTCAGCAATTTACTTTTCAGTATTTAATTTTCAGTATTTTACTTTATGTCTTTTATTTTATTTAAATTTTTACTACCCGTAAATATGTGTCGTAACTAAGCTAATTATATGAGGTTGTGATGAAATCCAATATCACCGGTTTATAAGGGGTTAGATTATAGCTTGGGTAATATAAAGATTTATCACGTAAGTCTTAATCTTAATGCTTTTTCATTAACTGGCCATTAATAAAATTAAACTGGGAAACTTAAAATGAACTAGACATAGAGATTTTAAGTTTAAGACCTTAGACTCAATAGTCCACGATCTTCCTTAAGGATAGATAACCCTTTAATAGATTTCCTTACATGATAGACATATACCTGTCGGGCGGGGGTAGCCATAATTGGAACTTAAACTTAATAAATCCAGATAATTTGGTTGACATAAACATATGGTTCAATTGGGTTAAACTGGGTATTTTTGTCTGACCATCGACAGAGGCTTACACATAATTTAGTGTTCCAAGTTAATAAATCAATATATTACCCAACTTTAAGATAACCACTTCATCTTTAAAATGATATTGGAAGAAATCACAACCCTAGATAGTTTTTAATATTGAATTTTCTTAAAACCTACTTTAGAACAATTTTATTTACTTGTTTTTAAATTTAGAATCGTCACCATTTCAAATCAATCAAACAACCTGTTAGATACTAGTAATCATTTGACCTCATAAAATTAATAGATTAGATATTAAGTCCTCGTGGGATCGATATTTTTATACTACTTGAACGATACGTACGCTTGCGTTATACGTGTGTGTTTACGTCGGTCAAGTTTTTGGCGCCGTTGCCGGGGACTTATTTATCTTTTAATATTAGTTTAGGGGTTAGATACGTTACTTGTATCTAATTTCTTTTATCTTTTTGTTTTTGTTTTCTTGTGTTTCAGGTTATCAGAAAGTACATGAGAGGAACCAGAAGCTTTGAACTCTGACCGCTTGACCCAGAAATTGAAAGAACCATCAGACGGTTGAGAAGGGAAAGACGAGAAGGCCAAGAAGCAATCATTAACATGGAACCTGAACCATTGGAGGTTGCACCACCAATTCCCATTCGAGACAGAACCATTCCGGTGGTTGACAGACTCATTTCCTGTATTGTATTTCCTTCCTTACCAGCAAATGCGTGTGACATCAAAACATGCATTCAGATGATTCAGCAGTCAGTTCAGTTCGGGGGGAATGCAACTAAAGATCCTAATGCCCACATCAGTAACTTCATGGAAGTTTGCGGTACTTTCAACTATAATAGAGCATCAGAAGAAGCAATGAGACTGCAAGTTTTTCCATATTCCCTGAAAGACAGAGCTAAAGCTTGCTACATTCACTACCAGAAAGTTCTATCACAACTTGGAACACTTTAGCCACCAAATTTCTTGCAAAGTACTTTCCACCAGCCAGAACCGGAAAACTGAGGAATGACATCACATCCTTTGTACAACAAGATTCAGAATCCCTCTGCGAATCTTGGGAAAGGTACAAAGATTTGCTCCAGAAATGTCCTCACCATGAGATTCCAAAATGGCTTCAAGTCCAAACATTCTATAATGGGCTTTCTGGAATAATGAGAACCACAATTGATGCTGCTGCTGGAGGAGCCTTGATGGCAAAAGGAGAAGATCAAGTCTTGGACCTAATCGAAGAAATGGCCAACAACAATTCCTTGTGGCCAACAGAAAGGAGCATGATCCAAAGAATTTCAGGAATTTATAAAAGTGGAGCCAATACAGCAGTCAACGCCAAACTAGATCAGATATGCAAATTCATGGAGACTCTTACCACTGGATCCACAAGTTCACCATATGGAGGAGCACCAGAGTCGAACCAATTTGAAGAGACGGTGAATTATGTCAACAATTTCAACAGACAGGGGAACAATCCATATTCCAACACCTACAACCCAGGGTGGAGGAATCATCCCAATTTTTCATGGAGCAACAATTCAGGCCAACAGCAGAACTATCCACCACCTGAATTCCAGCAACAGAACAAAATCCAGGAGCAGGCAAATGAACCAGGAATAACAGAAGTGTTGACCCACTTGAAAAAGATAGAAGCAAAACACGACTCTCAAGCAGCAAGATATGATACTATGTTTCAATCTCAAGCAGCAAGATATGATGCTATGTTTCAATCCCAAGCAGCATTAATTCAAAGTCAATCTGCTTCTATTAAAGCACTGGAGAATCAAATTGGACAATTGGCAAATGCTCAGAGTTATAGACCGCCAGGTACCATTCCTAGCAACACAGAGCCAAATCCAAGAAACATTGGGAATGAGCAATGTCATGCCATCATGTTAAAAAGCGGTAATGAAATCAACAAAGATGTTGGAGCCAAAACAGCTGCTGAGGAAGTTCCAAAAGAAACAAAGCAACAGATGGAGGAAAAAGAAGCAAAGGAAAAAGAACAGATCATTCCACCTCCACCTTTTCCTCAACGTCTTCAGAAGAATAAATTGGACAAGCAGTTTTCTCGGTTCCTGGAGATCTTCAAAAAGCTGCATATCAACATTCCATTTGCAGAAGCGTTGGAATAAATGCCCAACTATGCCAAATTCATGAAAGACATTCTTTCACGAAAGCGGAGATTGGGAGATTATGAGACAGTAGCATTATCACAAGAATGCAGCGCTATCATTCAGAGGAAACTTCCCCCAAAGTTGAAAGATCCTGGCAGTTTCACTGTTCCTTGCACCATAGGAGAACATGACTTCGGTAAGGCTCTGTGTGATTTAGGTGCGAGTGTTAACTTGATGCCTTTTTCTATTTTCAGGAAATTACAGATTGGAGAAACAATGCCAACTTCAGTCTCACTACAACTTGCTGATAGAACGCTCGTATTTCCTAGAGGCGTAGTTGAGGATGTGCTGGTCAAGGTTGACAAATTCATTTTCCCAGCAGATTTTATTGTCCTTGATATGGAGGAAGACGCAGACGTGCCAATCATCCTCGAGAGACCATTCTTGGCTACAGGTCGAACTATTATTGATGTACAAAAAGGAGAATTAACCATAAGGGTACATGACCAAGAAGTAACATTCAATGTTTTCAAGGCCATGAATTTCCCATATGATGAAAAGAAGGAGGAATGTTTCAGACTTGATGTGATACATAGTACCGTTCAGAACTCTAATGAAAGATAAAGTTCTACTGACAAACTTAAAACATGTCAATTACCTTGGAGCCTAAAGATAAAACGTCTTTTGTACTGAAGAAGCCAATTCTTGCACTACAAGCAACAGAAGAGAAAAAGTTCCACCAGCTCAACGAATTGGAGGAATTTCACAATCAGCCTTTTGAGGATGCCAAATTATACAAAGAAAAGGGCAAGAAAAGACATGATGAGAAGTTAGTGTGCATACAACTGGAACCAGGGCAGAAGGTACTGTTAAACAAATCAAGGGTGAAATTCTTCCCATGGAAGCCAAAATCACGGTGGTCAGGTCCATTTGTGATCACCAAAATTTTACTAGATAGAACCGTTGAGATACATGATCCTGACTCCAACAAAACTTTCAAGGTTAAAAACAAGCGTGTCAAACACTACTGGGGAGAATCATTTGAGCGACAAAAAGAAAGTGTACACTTTCAGATGCAGCTTAACGTTCGAGAAGTCAGTCTGGCTGACGACTTTAAACTTAGCGCTAGCAGAGAGGCAACCCATGCAATTTGTGTATATATTGTGATCTGGTGTGTTTTATTTTTGTGTGTATAATTTTTGCAGGTTTAGTCATTTCAAGATGGAAGAAGCTCTCGCAAATGTTCGCATGCAATTTCCTTCTCTCCTCAAAAATCTATGATGAAAGTTTACACAGCTCGCTTGGAACAGATGAGACTACTGATGATCAAAGGTATTCCTACTGACATTCGTTGGATTATTGAAGCACGGGTCCGAATGGCAGGTGAGTTTTCTGACTCTTTTATTTCACATTTGCCTGGCTTAGGAAAGAGCACATATGCTAAAAAGAGAAGAGCCAAAAGAATGTGTGTTTGTTATAAATGTGCTCGTATGTTTTGTAATACTCGTTGTCGTTCTTTAGGAATGGTGTCTGATAACCGCGAAGATAAGATTAACTTTATTAGGGATGGCTTGAGTAAGGAGTCTTTGGATGACATATCTAAAACTCTTGAGACGCATCCCAGTGGATGTGTGTATCATGAAATTCGCATGTTATATGCACAATTCCAAAAGGAAAGACAACTATTAAGTCTTGGGAATCTGACTCAAAAAGACCTTGTTTTCCAGTTTTAAGAAAATTGGATGGGAAGCTTGTCTCTGGCGCATAGACATCAATCAAACCGTTACTTTTCTTGTAAATATTATATCTCTTTGTCTTTTCTTAATAATTGTAATTTGTTTGTTGTTTTCTTTTATTTTCTCCGACATGATCCATACCTTTTTGACTATTACGATATTATTTCGCTATTAATCGTCCTCTGGAAGATACTTGTACTATTTTTACTCACCTTTTTCAGGTATTATAAATTCAGCCCGTCATTGCACTTTTGAAGGCATCTAGAGTTGAGAAAGAAATACATATAAAATTGGAAGCCACTTCAAGAAGACGAGTTGAGAACATCTGTGTGTTTGGCGGTAGTAGTGTTGGTACTAAACCACAATACGTAGAAGCAGCACAAGAATTGGGTCGAGTCTTAGCTGCAATAAATATGCACTTAGTATATGGTGGAGGCAATCTTGGACTAATGGGGATCGTTTCAAAGGCCGTACAGGAAGGATGCAGTCATGTTTTTGGAATCATCCCAAAACCCTTGGCAGAGGCAAATCTTATTGAACCATCAAACGGAGAGGAACTGATCGTGCCAGGTATGTCTGAACGACTGGTAGAAATGATTAACCATGCTGATGCTTTTATTGCTATGCCAGGTGGCTTGGGTACATTGGAGGAAATTTTTATAGTGCTATCTTGGGCGAACATGAACATACACCATAAACCAATTGGGCTGTTTAATGTTGATGGATTTTATGATTTTCTTTGTGTGTTTCTTGATGATTCCCGGAGAAATGGGTTTGTGTCAAAACCTTTGAAAGAACTCCTCTTTACTGCCAGAACTGCTCCAGATCTAATAGACCAACTCTTAGCCTATGAACCACAAGTTGACCATATCCTTTCAAAGATAAATTGGTCTGAGGACGATCGTGGTAAAAGGCGTCGTGTTAATCTGGATCTTAACCTTTAATTTCTTGTAGAATTTCAACTAACCAGGTACTACCTTCTAAACTCTTCTTCTACTGTTTAAGACATTGGGGACAATGTCTCATTTAGGTTTGGGGGAGGGAATTAGTTGATCAGTACCTTGTTTTTAGTTTGTGTGTTATTTTTATTTTTTGTCCAAAATTTTTCGAAAAATACAAAAAATTGAATTTTTTTCAAAAATTACAAAAATATTTTGCGTTTTTGTGTTTTTATTTTGACTAAAAAGGTGAAATTAGTGAGAGATAGCTGAGTAAGGAGTTTTCACTCCTGAGACGTATTTCAAACCTATTTTCGAAATAAGTTAATTTTTGTTTATTTCATTTTAAATTATTTAATTTGTAAATTCTCCATAATATGGACTAAAATGGATCTTCATATGTTCAGTTAGCAGATATTATCAACATACATAGAAACATACGGACATGAACTAAAATTGAAAAGTTTGTAAATTCAGTGCTCTAGTTTAATTGGAGGAAGCATCTCAAAAAGCAATAGAGTAAAAAAAAAAGAATAAAATCTGAGGTCCGAGTTATAAAGTCTGTAAGGGTGTTTTAACACCTAGTGCCCTAAAACCAACTGGTTTGGGAGTCACTGGCCCAAAGCTCGTTACATGGATCAAAGATGCTGCAAAAATATATATATCTGGAGTCTGAGTAATTAAGTCCGTAGGGGTGTCTTAACACCTGGTGCCCTAAAGCCAACTGGTTTGGGAGTCACCGACTCAAAGCTCGCTACATAGATAGAAGATATTGTATATAAAAAAAAAATCAAAGAAAAAATCAGAAAAATCAGAAAAATTATTCCATTGCTGTGTAAAAAAGGTGTGAAATCTGATAGAACTTTATGACAAAAATATTACTCTCTTATCAACTGCACTTATGACTGTTGTGGGCAAAAATGAGTTGTTTAATATTTTGTTGGCTGTGTATATGAAGAATGGTAAAAATAATCGGAGAATTTACTTATTCAGTAATTTAGAAAGAAACAAAACAACTAGTAACTTGGAGTAGAAGTTTCACCTGATTAGTCACTAACTTTCTTTATTCTATTTTCTCTTGTCTTTTTACTTTTGATTGCAATAGTTTTACTACTTTTTTACTTTTGCAAAATATTTGTGGGTATCATTGTTGTAAACCCTCACGAGACTACAACTCGTCCACTAGGGACACCTAGGGTTTAAAGGCTTGTTGCATACGCTAAATGCAACCGTGATCCATACGAAAGTGGCTTAGTTTATTTTTTTTTTTGTTTTGCTCGAGGACTAGCAAAATGTTAGGTTTGGGGATGTGATGAGTGGAAAATATATAATATATTACCGCCCCTTTAACTTAATATTTTGTTTAGTTTCTCGGGTTTGATGAACGTTTTGATGTGTTTTAGTTTATTTTACAGATAAAATAATATCGGGTCTCAATGAAATCATTTAGGACAAAATATGGGTAAAAAAAGGGCAATTATTGGACTTGTTATTTTAATTTTGGAGATTGAAAACTTGAAATGGCGTTTTTGACAAGTGCAGTTTTGGAAATTCCAGTTTTGCACATCTGTTGTATTTTAGGCATAACTTTTTACTCCATATCGGATTGAGCTGATTCAAGTGCCAGATTAACGAAGACTCAAATATCTACAACTTTGAAAGACAACATATTTTCGAATTCTGAAGATTTCATGACCGAAATTGATGAACCATCTAGAAGTGTGTTGTGTGTAATATTAAGTCATTTTCAATTCATTTCAAAGCAAAAAAATAAATAATAATAAATTAATAATAAATAAATAAAAAATTATCAAATCATCACCAAACATGATAAGCAATTAGTGGAGCAATTAATAATGGATTTGGTGGAGTAATTAGTGGAGAAATTAATAATGGATTTGGTGGAGAATTGATGGATGATTTGATGGAGGCAAAATTTTGCCTATAAATACCAAGCCATTTCATTTGTAAAATCCTACTTTCTTCTTTGAAATTCCTAAGGAATAAATAAGAAGATTGTATCTTGTTTGTTTATTTATAGCTTTCAGTAATTAATTTCGCTTTCGCACTTTCTTTTCTTTATTTTTCAGTTTTTACTTTCCGTAATTTACTTTTACGCACAATCCTTTTCCTTTTTTACTTTTGCAGTTTTTTATTTTTCAAGCAATGAGGAGGTAATTCCCCTTTGCTGGGGTGAAAGGTAAAGCTTTTATTATTGCTATTTAGATTAATCTCCCTTAATTATAATATATAAACTATGTAAAACTTGACTTAATGAGGATACCGTTATATTGGCCGGTTGGTAATTAATTATAAATTGGTTTTAACCTGACTAAGTATGGATACCGCCTGGTTGGTCGGTTGGTAATTAATTATTAATTTGACTTAATCAGGATACCGCCTTTATGGCTGGTTGGTAATTATCACGTAAAGTTAATAATTATATTCAGGGAGATATATAAGATAATAGTAATAAAAGTTGATCCTCTAACCCCCAACATTTTTTTTATTGTACTTTTGCTTTATTTAATTTCTGTAATTTACTTTTCAGCAATTTATTCTTCAGCAATTTACTTT